>JACEVL010000014.1:2230079-2337579 GCA_020284085.1 Aporrectodea caliginosa
GAAGAAACTAAAACTGAAACGAGGAAGTGTCAGTTTCTATTAACTAAAACTATAACTAAAACTAAAACTTGGCGAAATAACTAAAACTAATAATAACTAAAACACCTAGCATGTAAAACTAATAATAACTAAAACTAAAACTCAAGGCAAAACTAAAACAACACTAAGTACAGGCGAAACCGATAGAGTACAAACCAAAACCGATAGAGTACGTTCAGTTACGTATTGCTAACTCTTTTCAATAACTCTTTTCAATAACTCTCAATAACTCTTTTCAATAACTCTTTTCAATAACTCTTTCAATAACTCTTTTCAATAACTCTTTTCAATAACTCTTTTCAATAACTCTTTTCAATAACTCTTTTCAATAACTCTTTTCAATAACTCTTTTCAATAACTCTTTTCAATAACTCTTTTCAATAACTCTTTTCAATAACTCTTTTCAATAACTCTTTTCAATAACTCTTTTCAATAACTCTTTTCAATAACTCTTTTCAATAACTCTTTTCAATCTCTTTCAATAACTCTTTTCAATAACTCTTTTCAATAACTCTTTTTCAATAACTCTTTTCAATAACTCTTTTCAATAACTCTTTTCAATAACTCTTTTCAATAACTCTTTTCAATAACTCTTTTCAATCAAACTCTTTTCAATAACTCTTTTCAATAACTCTTTTCAATAACTCTTTTCAATAACTCTTTTCAATAACTCTTTTCAATAACTCTTTTCAATAACTCTTTTCAATAACTCTTTCAATAACTTTTCAATAACTCTTTTCAATAACTCTTTTCAATAACTCTTTTCAATAACTCTTTTCAATAACTCTTTTCAATAACTCTTTTCAATAACTCTTTTCAATAACTCTTTTCAATAACTCTTTTCAATAACTCTTTTCAATAACTCTTTTCAATAACTCTTTTCAATAACTCTTTTCAATAACTCTTTTCAATAACTCTTTTCAATAACTCTTTTCAATAACTCTTTTCAATAACTCTTTTCAATAACTCTTTTCAATAACTCTTTTCAATAGCCCTTTTCAATAACTCTTTTCAATAACTCTTTTCAATAACTCTTTTCAATAACTCTTTTCAATAACTCTTTTCAATAACTCTTTTCAATAACTCTTTTCAATAACTCTTTTCAATAACTCTTTTCAATAACTCTTTTCAATAACTCTTTTCAATAACTCTTTTCAATAACTCTTTTCAATAACTCTTTTCAATAACTCTTTTCAATAACTCTTTTCAATAACTCTTTTCAATAACTCTTTTCAATAACGCTTTTCAATAACTCTTTTCAATAACTCTTTTCAATAACTCTTTTCAATAACTCTTTTCAATAACTCTTTTCAATAACTCTTTTCAATAACTCTTTTCAATAACTCTTTTCAATAACTCTTTTCAATAACTCTTTTCAATAACTCTTTTCAATAACTCTTTTCAATAACTCTTTTCAATAACTCTTTTCAATAACTCTTTTCAATAACTCTTTTCAATAACTCTTTTCAATAACTCTTTTCAATAACTCTTTTCAATAACTCTTTTCAATAACTCTTTTCAATAACTCTTTTCAATAACTCTTTTCAATCTTTTCAATAACTCTTTTCAATAACTCTTTTCAATAACTCTTTTCAATAACTCTTTTCAATAACTCTTTTCAATAACTCTTTTCAATAACTCTTTTCAATAACTCTTTTCAATAACTCTTTTCAATAACTCTTTTCAATAACTCTTTTCAATAACTCTTTTTCAATAACTCTTTTCAATAACTCTTTTCAATAACTCTTTTCAATAACTCTTTTTCTTTTCAATAACTCTTTTCAATAACTCTTTTCAATAACTCTTTTCAATAACTCTTTTCAATAACTCTTTTCAATAACTCTTTTCAATAACTCTTTTCAATAACTCTTTTCAATAACTCTTTTCAATAACTCTTTTCAATAACTCTTTTCAATAACTCTTTTCAATTTTCAATAACTCTTTTCAATAACTCTTTTCAATAACTCTTTTCAATAACTCTTTTCAATAACTCTTTTCAATAACTCTTTTCAATAACTCTTTTCAATAACTCTTTTCAATAACTCTTTTCAATAACTCTTTTCAATAACTAACTTTTCAATAACTCTTTTCAATAACTCTTTTCAATAACTCTTTTCAATAACTCTTTTCAATAACTCTTTTCAATAACTCTTTTCAATAACTCTTTTCAATAACTCTTTTCAATAACTCTTTTCAATAACTCTTTTCAATAACTCTTTTCAATAACTCTTTTCAATAACTCTTTTCAATAACTCTTTTCAATAACTCTTTTCAATAACTCTTTTCAATAACTCTTTTCAATAACTCTTTTCAATAACTCTTTTCAATAACTCTTTTCAATAACTCTTTTCAATAACTCTTTTCAATAACTCTTTTCAATAACTCTTTTCAATAACTCTTTTCAATAACTCTTTTCAATAACTCTTTTCAATAACTCTTTTCAATAACTCTTTTCAATAACTCTTTTCAATAACCCTTTTCAATAACTCTAACTCTTTTCAATAACCCTTTTCAATAACTCTTTTCAATAACTCTTTTCAATAACTCTTTTCAATAACTCTTTTCAATAACTCTTTTCAATAACTCTTTTCAATAACTCTTTTCAATAACTCTTTTCAATAACTCTTTTCAATAACCTCTTTTCAATAACTCTTTTCAATAACTCTTTTCAATAACTCTTTTCAATAACTCTTTTCAATAACTCTTTTCAATAACTCTTTTCAATAACTCTTTTCAATAACTCTTTTCAATAACTCTTTTCAATAACTCTTTTCAATAACTCTTTTCAATAACTCTTTTCAATAACTCTTTTCAATAACTCTCTTCAATAACTCTTTTCAATAACTCTTTTCAATAACTCTTTTCAAAAACTCTTTCAATAACTCTTTTCAATAACTCTTTTCAATAACTCTTTTCAATAACTCATTTCAATAACCCTTTTCAATAACTCTTTTCAATAACTCTTTTCAATAACTCTTTTCAATAACCCTTTTCAATAACCCTTTTCAATAACTCTTTTCAATAACTCTTTTCAATAACTCTTTTCAATAACTCTTTTCAATAACTCTTTTCAATAACTCTTTTCAATAACTCTTTTCAATAACTCTTTTCAATAACTCTTTTCAATAACTCTTTTCAATAACTCTTTTCAATAACTCTTTTCAATAACTCTTTTCAATAACTCTTTTCAATAACCCTTTTCAATAACTCTTTTCAATAACCCTTTTCAATAACTCTTTTCAATAACTCTTTTCAATAACTCTTTTCAATAACTCTTTTCAATAACTCTTTTCAATAACTCTTTTCAATAACTCTTTTCAATAACTCTTTTCAATAACTCTTTTCAATAACTCTTTTCAAAAACTCTTTTCAATAACTCTTTTCAATAACTCTTTTCAATAACTCTTTTCAATAACTATTTTCAATAACCCTTTTCAATAACCCTTTTCAATAACTCTTTTCAATAACTCTTTTCAATAACTCTTTTCAATAATCCTTTTCAATAACTCTTTTCAATAACTCTTTTCAATAACTCTTTTCAATAACTCTTTCAATAACTCTTTTCAGTAACTCATTTCAATAACTCTTTTCAATAAGCTCTTTTCAATAACCCTTTTCAATAACTCTTTTCAATAACTCTTTTCAATAACTCTTTTCAATAACCCTTTTCAATAACACTTTTCAATAACTCTTTTCAATAACTCTTTTTCAATAACTCTTTTCAATAACTCTTTTCAATAACCCCTTTCAATAACTCTTTTCAATAACCCTTTTCAATAACTCTTTTCAATAACTCTTTTCAATAACTCTTTTCAATAACTCTTTTCAATAACTCTTTTCAATAACCCTTTTCAATAACTCTTTTCAATAACTCTTTTCAATAACTCTTTTCAATAACTCTTTTCAATAACCCTTTTCAATAACTCTTTTCAATAACTCTTTTCAATAACTCTTTTCAATAACTCTTTTCAATAACTCTTTTCAATAACTCTTTTCAATAACTCTTTTCAATAACTCTTTTCAATAATCCTTTTCAATAACTCTTTTCAATAACTAACTCTTTTCAATAAATCTTTTCAATAACTCTTTTCAATAACTCTTTTCAATAACTCTTTTCAATAATCCTTTTCAATATCTCTTTTCAATAACTCTTTTCAATAACTCTTTTCAATAACTCTTTTCAATAACTCTTTTCAACAACTCTTTTCAATAACTCTTTTCAATAACTCTTTTCAATAACTCTTTTCGATAACTCTTTTCAATAACTCTTTCAATAACTCATTTCAATAACTCTTTTCAATAACTCTTTTCAATAGCTCTTTTCAATAACCCTTTTCAATAACTCTTTTGAATAACCCTTTTCAATAACCCTTTTCAATAACTCTTTTCAATAACTTTTTTCAATAACTCTTTTCAATAACCCTTTCAATAACTCTTTTCAATAACTCTTTTCAATAACTCTTTTCAATAACTCTTTTCAATAACCCTTTTCAATAACTCTTTTCAATAACCCTTTTCAATAACTTTTTCAATAACTCTTTTCAATAACTCTTTTCAATAACCCTCTTCAATAACTCTTTTCAATAACTCTTTTCAATAACTCTTTTCAATAACCCTTTTCAATAACTCTTTTCAATAACTCTTTTCAATAACTCTTTTCAATAACCCTTTTCAATAACTCTTTTCAATAACTCTTTTCAATAACCCTTTTCAATAACTATTTTCAATAACTCTTTTCAATAACTCTTTTCAATAACTCTTTTCAATAACCCTTTTCAATAACTCTTTTCAATAACCCTTTCAATAACTCTTTTCAATAACTCTTTTCTATAACTCTTTTCAATAACCTTTTCAATAACCCTTTTCAATAACTCTTTTCAATAACTCTTTTCAATAACCCTCTTCAATAACTCTTTTCAATAACTCTTTTCAATAACTCTTTTCAATAACTCTTTTCAATAACTCTTTTCAATAACTCTTTTCAATAACTCTTTTCAATAACTCTATTCAATAACTCTTTTCAATAACCCTTTTCAATAACTCTTTTCAATAACTCTTTTCAATAACTCTTTTCAATAACTCTTTTCAATAACTCTTTTCAATAACTCTTTTCAATAACTCTTTTCAATAACTCTTTTCAATAACTTTTCAATTTTCAATAACTCTTTTCAATAACCCTTTTCAATAACTCTTTTCAATAACTCTTTTCAATAACTCTTTTCAATAACTCTTTTCAATAACTCTTTTCAATAACTCTTTTCAATAACTCTTTTCAATAACTCTTTTCAATAACTCTTTTCAATAATAATTCTTTTCAATAACCCTTTTCAATAACACTTTTCAATAGCCCTTTTCAGTAACTCTTTTCAATAACCCTCTTCAATAACTCTTTTCAATAACCCTTTTTTTCAATAACTCTTTTCAATAACTCTTTCAATAAAACTTTTCAATAACTTTCAATAACTCTTTTCAATAACTCTTTTCAATAACTCTTTTCAATAACTCTTTTCAATAACTCTTTCAATAACTCTTTTCAATAACTCTTTTCAATAACTCTTTGCAATAACTCTTTTCAATAACCCTTTTCAATAACCCTTTTCAATAACTCTTTTCAATAACCCTCTTCAATAACTCTTTTCAATAACCCTTTTCAATAACTCTTTTCAATAACTCTTTTCAATAACTCTTTTCAATAACTATTTTCAATAACTCTTTCAATAACTCATTTCAATAACTCATTTCAATAACTCTTTTCAATAACTCTTTTCAATAACTCTTTTCAATAACCCTTTTCAATAACCCTTTTCAATAACTCTTTTCAATAACTCTTTTCAATAACTCTTTTCAATAACCCTTTTCAATAACCCTTTTCAATAACTCTTTTCAATAACCCTTTTCAATAACTCTTTTCAATAACTCTTTTCAATAACTCTTTTCAATAACTCTTTTCAATAACCCTTTTCAATAACTCTTTTCAATAACTCTTTTCAATAACTCTTTTCAATAAAGATCGATGGATTGATCGATCGATGGATCAATTGATTGATTGGATTGATTGCCAAAGTCATATATACAAGTTCTTGGCAACATAAGTTATACTTGAGCTACTAAAAAGTGGCCATATGTTGAATAGCAGAATCTGAAGAAATCAGCAGAAATTAGAGATGATAAGAGATAGAGACACAGAAAGAGAAAGACAGACAGACATACAGGCAGAGAGAGAGAGACAGAGAGACAGAGAGAGACACAGACACAGAGACACAGAGACAGACTGACAGAGACAGACAGACACAGAAAGACAGAGAGACACAGAAAGACAGAGAGAGAAAAAAGCAAGAGAGACAGAGATAGATAGAGATAGCTCTGCTATGTACTTACCCAAGCAACGTCTGTGAAAAGTACTTCAGCGTATTAGCCATGTCCACACCAGATGGCACCGGTGTCACTGCATTGGTCATTCGTGAATAGTAGTCCTTCAGGTTACTAATCTTAACCATGACTGTGCAACAGAAACAAACAGATTCAGTTTGAAACCCTCCTGGTCAGGAGGCCAGTGCATTGCAGAACTCACCACTTACTTCCAACTCATGCTGGTTCCATACTATATACTGAGTCACAAACATCAAACAACTTGCCCAAGCTACTTATTGGAAGTCCACCCAGCAGGTTCAAACCTGCAACCGTAATATCAGACTAGTGTACTACGAATGGACTAACATGTCGCTTCAAGATGGGGTCCTCCCTGCATTCTTTCGCTGCTTAAAGACAGCTTTATTTTCTCTGGTCTCTCGCACTGGGAGCGCCTCGGATTGGTGTAGCATAGGGTGACCATTTCCTGACCATCGAAAACCGGGACACTTTTACGTAAACTAACAGTTGTAGCCTATTACTTAAGTATGGGACTATAGGAGGGCCTGGGTAACCTATAGGCCTACTCCTTAGTTACAAGCCTCCCACTTGCTTTCAGTTCCCTGATCTTTAAGTTGGTTAAATCGTAGCCTAGTTTACATGGTTAAATTATTTCACAAGAAAATACATTGCTAAATTATCTGTTATATCAGAACACTTTAGACAGTTTTGGTGCCTTTAAAGTGGATAAACGTCATCAATCCAACTTCTATTTACGCAAGTATTATTTTAATCAATCCAACTTCTAGTTTCACAAGAAACTATTTTCATCAATCCAGCTGCTACTTTCACTGGATTGAAACCATCGTATGAATTTAGCAACGTAAACTAGGCATACGGGATTGAAAACGCTGTAGGTTATTATTAATTTAGCAACGTAAACTACGGCTTAACCTTCTACTTGACTTTCACACTGAAGAATATTTGTCATCTTTGCGTGTTTGAAGTTTCTGTGTAAGATGTTTGAGCGCCTCTGTTGTTGTGACAACTAGCCTATTGCATTATCACCCTCAGTGTTTAAAACTGCAACCTTTAACAGTGCCAGCTGGTTGTGTCAGAAACCGGGACAATTTTGCTCTTTCGCACAAGTCGTCGGGACACCGGGACACACCACAAAAAACCGGGACATGTCCCGGAAAACCGGGACGTATGGTCACCCTAGTGTAGCACCGTGAGTGGTGCTATATAAATTTACAGATACAATATAATACAATATATAAAAACACAGACAGAGTAGACTAGCATAATTTTTATAGCTAACTATTGCTTCTGCATTGTTTCATTTGTTGTCAAGTGTTCGCATAGGCTTTGCATTGACACAGATTATTTACAAACAAATTCGAGAGCGGTGTAGGGTTGGCGGTGTCTAACAAACGGGCAGGAACCAAACAAATAAGTAAGTAACACTACTGAAAAGATTAAAAGGATTGATTGATTGACCGACCGACCGACCGACCGACCGACCGACCGACCGACCGATTGATTGATTGATTGATTGATTGATTGATTGACTACTCTTGCTTTCGACACAAATTTACACCCACATGTAGCAGCTCTCGTTGCCATGTTAGCGGTTTCTTGGAAGGATGGCGATGCGAGAAAAACCGACTGGTTTGACGCAGCGTCTGATGTTCCGCGAATTATGTGATCATGTCGACGAAACTGGAAGCGCTGGCTGTAGCTTCGACAATTTCATCTGATGATAAAAGCTATCATAAAATAAACAGAAGACCAAATCGTCTCAATGACTAACTGGCAGCAGCAATTAAACTCATAGAAGTTCCCAGAAACCAAGCCCTGTAACGTATTCATCTGAAAAACAGCGCTTGTGAACCCGAGTTTTTTTATTTTATAAATTGGATAGTGTAAGAAAATAACTTCATCCATCATGAATCGTATAAATGATTTAAATATGACTTAATTGCAAAAAATTACATCTTTATCAGCTTCGCTCAATTCCTTGGCTGCAGACTAACAACTGTTAGAATAAATCGTGTAAGTAAGCTAGATGTCGTAATTATGGCAATCGGTAAATGCTCATTTTCGGCTGCTAAAAGAAGTAAATATTGGTAATCGTAAACTCAACGGTTCTAAACCACCACTTCAAGGCTAACCGCAGGATACCAGTGTATTGCAGAGCACTGCGTCAAGTTAGAGAGGTTCCAGAGATTACAAAATAGGTCCAATAATTTCGGGGGAGATAGCGTTCCAGAGACGATATGCCTCTAGTAGCCTAACGTAAGTGGCAATTATTTATATAATTATATCTCGCTGTGAGGATGCCTTGTATTACACATTTTCGTTTTATAAAAGACGAGTACAGTACGTGATGTTGCTTTATTCTGCAACGCATTAGATGTGTTGGTTATGCAGATTCAGCGCCATTTCGTTACAATCACATAAAAAGGTAACAGCAGTTGTTAAAAACAACAAGTCATGCATTTTGATCAATTCACACAGCAACTATAACCACAACTAAAATGCATCGATTCGCTTAATTAAAGTCTTTAAAAAAATTTTAAATGTAAAATGTAATAATTGATATTACGATGTAACTTCGGCCTACTCATTGTCCTAGTCAGTTGAAGAGAACAATTCCTTTGGGGAGCTCACGACCCTCCCTAGGCCTCCTATCAGGCTATCATAATGGTCGTCACTCGTCAGTGGTTGCTTGCATTCATCGCTGCAGGTTAATCCATGTAGGCCTAGGCTAGGTGTTGGATTCCCGAGTAAACGGTCGACTACTCGGCTGGTTCCAGAGGCGTTTTATAATAAGGATAAGACTAGTCAAGTATAGGCTATAGGCCTATGGTTAGATTATCACATTTTGAAAAGAGTGGTTTGCGGTCAGCATGATTCTTTTATGCAATGCGAAAATATGGTAGGCCTAGGCTAAAATAATTGAAGCATGGAATAGGCCTAGGAGTAGGCTAGGACATTTTCTGCATGAACGTTCATATGCGTCCGTTAGTCCTATATATATGCCATGGTTAAACATCGGTTCCAAAATGAGCGACGAAGAAAAAAGTGCTCTTAACATTTTTTACAATACAGTATAGGCCTAACGCTTGATCAGCCCTGGTAAAATTGAATAATTATATCTTCTAAGCCCTAGATCGGTCGGCGATTCTGTGTGCTGCAGAGTCTATCGTTTCAACGCCTTCGATCACCTGTGTTGCTGCACAGGTGCGCGAATAAATGATCTGAACCGATCGATATTCAAAATCGATCAGTGCTATTCTGTTTTTGGGTCCAGATGTTGCCAGAGATCGTTTGTCTGCGCAAGGCCATATGCAGGCCTACAGTTGTGTGCATATTATGTTTGTGTGCATATATATATATATATATATATATATATATATATATATATATATATATATATACAACTGTATATATATATGAATGAATATATATATATTATATATATATATATATATATATATATTATATACATCAGATAATTAAGTCCTGTTAACCAAGCGTGCGGCTTGGACGGAAGATCGGACGTGACTCATTCGTTTAATCGCGCCTTGTGCGTACGGCCTATTCCGTTTTTATTCACTTAGCCTACCATAGCACTTCAATTATTATCAACTCCACCGAAGGCGATCGAATGAACAATGATTGAAGGACGCCGTCGTATTGGATCATTTAGGCCTACTATAGAAAATATGATGACAATGGCTGCCATATCATGGCTTAATTTTACAATGCATTGTTACGCATAGGATGAATAAGAGCTGTGGCTTAAAATGATATGACTACCGACTGCTTTAATCTATAAACAATTATAGGCCTACTTGATTTAACAAGATAATTTTTATGTGTAAACGCCTAAGTTACTTTGCAGCCTCGTGTAGCCTAAGTCATGCTCAATGGGTGATGTATGTTTATTACCATGTATGTACCAAAATGCAGATAGCAATTATTGGTCACCTGAAGAATAGTCTCATCTATATATCTCATCTACAGAAATCATAAGCTAAATTGTTGTTTTTTAAGTTAATAATTATTGGATGGATCCACAGTTTAACGGCAGCTTATGACAACATAGGCCGTTGCCGCCGACAAAGATTTTTTTGGCATATTACAGCTCTTAATTTATTATAACGTTATCTCATTTTTCTAGCAGACGCCCGGAAGTTGATAAAGGTGTGCAATGTCGACGTAGTAACCGATCGTAAAAATTGCTCGAAATAAGAATTTTTTAAACAAAACTGTAGAAAATGTTTATACTTTATTTTATCGAATATTATTACGTTGTAAGATTTAGGCAAAAATACTCAAATATCATTGTAGAAGAAGAAAACGGTTGCAGTCGATAACAAGCAGTAAAGTAGCTACGAAGCTGGCAAGACCTACTATAGTGATTTAGGTGTTTGGGTCAGTAGGGCGCTGGCGAACGTTATAGTTTGGGCTTTCGTGCCGTGATCGATCAATCGTTTGTCAAATATTAATGTCCTGGCAAAATCGTAATCACGTTTTCTGGACGCCAGAAATGAAAACACATCGATTGCCAAGCAAAAGAAGCCAGTTTGAAACGATACGGCAGTGAAAAAACATCGGATTATATGTTACTGTAGTGGATTGTTGTCGGACTGATTGATGGCTGAAAGAACTTTTGGAGTATGAGCTGGATAGGTTTTCATCAATGTGTGCATTGGAAAATACAAGATTTGAAAAGGTTTCACACACGTTGACCACTGAATGCAACAAGTTATTGTGAAATACCGATCATTCGTGGCATAATCACCAATTTTGTAGCAGTTAGTTACAAAGGAGAAGTTGCACATAACTCGATAACAGGCATGATACTTTAAGCTGAGTTTGAGTAGCGTTCTCACAGTGATGATTGCACCTGAACTACAGGTTGGTGAAATACTGTCAATGTATTAATTTCCTTAATTCTCATAATTAGGCCTACATTTAATATGTCATGATAGCAGAATAATTTGTTCCTTTTCTGTCACTTATAATTATTCAGTTATTCATTATTTGATTTTGTATGGCGCCTCTTCAAGGGAACTACTCTGAAATGAATTTTCTGAGAGTTTGTACATTATGCATGTAACATAATAATATATGAAATTCATCAGTTTTAGAGATCCAGATGGAGAAAATACCTGTTGACTTAATTTGTCCTGTTTAGAAATGCGCATGCCAGTGTGCTCTGGTGTGCATATGGGGCAGATTCTGGGAACCACTTTTGCAATGGCCCATCTGAGGGTAGAAAGTGATTTGAAAGAATAAATATCAGGTTTGTGAAGGCAGACATGGGGCCACTCTGGTGATGACCTGCTCAATAAACTCAGATGTGTCACAGCAGATATCACAGATTTATGTCTGTTTATATGTGTGTTCTGTTCCCTGTTGGTTTCTCTGACCTAACTGATAACTGGAAACATATAGGAACTAAAGACGACAAATGTCCTGAGTCATTCATGTCTTACAGTTCCAAGGCAACAAAAATTAAGTTGCTAACACTTGCACTCCCGGCTGCTCGTCAGCCAGGGATTGCTGTTTGTCTGCTTTGAGTTCAGAATATCTTATATTGTAAAATTGTTTTTACTTTGCAAGAACTACTGAGCACTGTTTATTGGTTTAAGCTCTCGCCTTGAAACACAGTGGACAGTACAGTGGGAGGTTCAAGCTGCCTTCATTGAGATGCATATTGCATAGGGACCTTGAGCAAGTCCTTCACGCACAGTTGCTCAGCACCTCTGATTGATGCTCTGTCATTAGGTAGCTATTGGAGAGGGGTTTAGGGTAATGGTAACACTCTGACACAAAGAGCAGAAGATCAGCATGGATGCGGGATCGATTCCTGCTACCTTCCCAAAGGTCAACCCAGCCTTTCATTCACCATATGGCATTGGTAGAATGAGCAGTAGGACAGATGGGCGCCTTGCATGGCTGCCATACAGTTAAATTCAACTCCTGTAATAACTTGTGATCATCCATTCATACTATGACTTGTAATCATACTGCGTTCATGTCAGTTTGAATTAATAAACGAAGATTATTAGATTATTATGCTTAATAAAATGGAGATATGATAATTAGTATAAATTTGGAGATGCGGTTGATGTTCTTTTGGACAGGCTTCTGAAATTACGATTCACATCATTCGAGATAAAGACCGAGGCCTTGGATTTGACGTGGCTGTACGGGAGTTATCAGATCAAACAGATGCCAAACGATTTAAGTACTTCATATCTCGCATTCGACCTGGAAGCCAAACCAATAAGTGAGCAATGAAGCATGAATTATTACTGATATCTATCTGTATGATTACCTGTAATTCATAAGTGAAATTATGAATTGAAGCTCAGTGGTGGCATGACATTCATGCTTTTTATTCATTGACATCCCTGGGTAGAAACTTACTCTGAGCTTACTTTGTCTCAACATGTGAGCCTGGTTGCACGGAGTTGTTATTATCAGCTTCGTCAGCTTCGAGTGGTCTCTCACTCTCTTTCTCATGATGCGGTCGTGGTCCTTGTTCACGCCTTTGTTACCAGTCGAATTGACAACTGTTGCTCCCTACTCGCTGGCCTTCCTCTTGGGGTTCTGGGGCGACTAGATCGAGAACGCTCTGCCACTGCACATTGGACGACTACTAAGTTCTCTCCTGTCTCTGCATACATACGTGATGTGTTGAACTGGCTGCCTATCTCTCAGCGGATCTCATACCGCACTGCTGCTCAGTTTCTCGCAAGCGTTCTTGGCTGTGCTCCATCTTACTTGCGTGATCTTTGCCGCCCAGTGTCCGACGTTGCAGCGCATCGGGCGCTTATTTCTACGACGAGGGGTGAGCTCCTAGTTCCACGGGCACGCTTGGCTATTAAGCAGCGCCGTGCTTTTTTCGGCTGTGGGACCTTCCACCTGGAATGACCTCCCGCTTAACCTCCGCTCTTTACTTGTGAGCCAACCGGCAGGGTTCTACAAGTCCCTCAAATCTTTTTTTCTTTAGTCGTGGCTGGGCCGGGAGCGCTTCTGAGTAGTTTCTTGAAGAGGCGCTATATAAATGTTCTGAATGAATGAATGAAAGAGTGTAAGCTAAATAAGCAATTAACTGTTTTGTGGCCCATGGAGATATGCAGGTGCCATGCTGTTGCACTTCAACTTGAGCTCAATGTGCCTTCTTGTGTGTTGGACCATCCTAGAAACAGTCTGCCACTGCACTGTTGGCTTTGATTTGGTGCAGCATACATTTGCTAAATGTCTTAAAGCGTACATGTTTAGATCTGTTAGATAGTCATAGGTACAGCACTTTTGTGAGTTACAAAAATGCGCTATATGAAGTGTTCTCATACATACAATACATACTTACATGCATTCATACATACAACTATTTTGCAGTGAAATAATGTTCTAATGTAATATTGTTGTAATCCATTTGGTGTTATGTGTGACTGTAAAGTTAATGTTACTGAACTTAGTGTAATCATCCACTGTAATCATCCAGTGAATTGTGTTCCTGCTACTGAATACTTGAAAGGGGTAAATCGTAGTTGCTTGTTCATGTAGCACTTCATCCACATACACTCCTTAAAGATGATCTGAGCAGCTTTCCTAGCAATCAGTGTTCTTGTCTGACATGATCTGAGTTGGCTTAATTAGTTATGCTGTTTTGTACTGATGTTAAATAGGTTTATGACTATGGTTACAATCAGCTGGCAATTGTTTGGTGTATCATTCGTTAATTTGGTATTTGTGTTACTACTGATATGACAGTCTTGTGGTACTTAAGACTTTTTTAGCATGCTAGACTGTCGCCTCCAAAGTAGGATTTGCCAGGATCAAATAATTTTTAGAAATTTCTGCTCCACTTGCACCATTTAGCAAAAATTCAGCTATAAAATGATTCTATGGCACCTGAGTACCAGAGCTGTGAAATGTCAAAAGGTTGGCTCAACGTACTGCTTTTCTTCTTCTTTTTGGTTAGCTTAGATCGGGTAGCCGATTGGTTAGAGTGCTTGCCTTGTGACACGTAGAGAATATGGGATCGAGGGTTCTTCCCTGAGACTGTTACTGTGGAGTGACTGAGCAAGTCCTTCACTACAATTGCTCAGTGCCATCGATCGATGGTCATTAAGTAGTGGCACATAATAAATGCATAATAATAATAATGCTAATAATAAACTTAAACAATGGAATTCTATGATAAGTGTTAGTGTTGCTGGTATCCATTTTATTTTCAGAGATGGTCGTGTTCAAGTGTTGGACGAACTGGTTCGTCTGAATGGAAAGCCTGTGACCGAAATGACACGAGAGGAAGTGCTGAATTTTGTAGAGTCTGGTCCACTGATCAATCAGTTGGTCATGCGCAGAGTGGTATGTTTTGTCTGTAAATGTACACTTTTTCTAAAGCATCCATATGGCGTCGACCCTGCTCATATTTCAATGAATTGATTGGGCAAGACCCTTCACCACTGCTGCCCGTTGAATGGGTGCAGCTCCATTTTAAGTTCCCGTGTGCAGACCCTATACTAAAGCAACTGTATGACCTTGACCATTTTTCACTGAATTGATGGTGAGACCCTTCCCCACCACTGCCTGTTTTAATGGATGCCACGCCATTTAAGTTCCATGGGTTGTCCGTGCTAAACGTTATCTTATTGATGTTAAGATGTACTAGATTGAATGATTAACTGACAGGTTGTTTGGGTGATTGACAGATTGTAAGGTAAAGCTCTCATTGTATTGTATTGTATTAATTTATATAGCGCCGCTCACGGCATGTCCCATAGTGGAATATAAAGGGAAACAGTAGATGAATCCAAAGGTGCTGGACACGCATCCTGTGAATTGCAAGACCTGCCATTTACTTCCCAGCTGCTGCTTCTTTGCATCTCAAGGCAAGTTTTCCTAGGGTTATTTCATACATACATAAACTCACACATACATACATACGTACATACATACACCAGAGAGTGACATGGGGAATTTGGAAATGGTAACCGCGGTAAATCCCGCGGTAATGGGGACAACAATTGCGGTAATACCGCGGTAATGGGGACAAAAATTGCGGCAATACCGCGGTAATGGGGTTTACTCTCGCGGTAATACCGCGGTAATGGGGAATGAGCCGGCAATAAACCCGGGTGATGTTGAGAACTTGAGAACTGATAAGGAGAGTTTATTAGTTTCTGAAGCCTACTAGTCAGAAATAGTCAGGACTTGGTTAATGCAAACTGTCCATAAGATAATAACAGACTAATGCAGTCAACAATACAAATAGTTTTGTAAGCTAAAAACTGTTATTTTTTAATTTGAATTTGTGTAAACTTTTTGCGGGGAATGTGATGTCGTCCTGCGGGGATGGGGTGGGGATGGGGAGCAAACCTGCGGGGATGGGGTGGGGATGGGGAGCAAACCTGGGGATGGGGCGGGGATGGGGACAAACCCTGCGGGGATGGGGTGGGATGGGGACGACTAACTTGGTGCTAGGGTGGGGATGGGGACGAGATTGTCTCCCCATGTCACTCTCTAACATACACGTACACACATATGCGCACACACCTGTTTGTTGACAATGTGCAACAGAATGAAACTTCCCAGATTTTGAGTACCATACTCAACCATCGAGACTTGACAGATACTTATGTGGTTGAATGGTATATCGTAGGCTGGCCGAGATATGGACGGTGCTGATCAGAGGAACCTCGCTGTATCCCCTTTTCCAAGCAGTTATCTCCTCGAGACAGAGCTCATCACTTTCGTCAAGGAAGCCGGTGGAAAGGGACTCGGATTCAGCATCGTTGGAGGCAGTGATGCTCCTGGAGGTGCTCTTGGCATCTTTGTCAAGACAGTATTTCCAAACGGCCTTGCTGCTGAAGATGGAAGACTGCATGAAGGTATGGAAACTCTCCAGGTGGATACCTGGAAACCCCATAATTTTTTGATTCTGTAACCCCACCCCCAAAAAAAACCCCGGAGGTACTGCTTAGGTAGGTGTAACATGTTGTTCATATGAAGTTACAACAGGTATATCATGTGAAAGAAACAACATACCTGTTATGCTCTCAGCATTTTACAGAACAGTGCAAACACTTTGAGTTAACCACTGTATGGACTTGCAATAGCAATTTACTTCTGTCATATAAATTAAAAGCATAAAAATTACTCACTAAATGATTAACTGGTTCACAGTACACTTTACTCTTTAATGCATTTATTTAGCACCAGGGCTTTTATAAAGCATGTTAATTAATAATTATACAAAGCATGTTAATTAATTTTATAAAGAATGTTAATTAATTTTATAAAGCATGTTAATTAATTTTTAAAGGCATATTCAATTTTATAAACATGTTAATTAATTTTAAAAAGCATATGTATTGATTAATTTTATAAGGCATGTTAATTGATTTTATAAAGCATGTTAATTGATTAATTTTATAAAGCATGTTAATTAATTAATTTTATAGGGCATGTTAATTAATTTATCAAACTTCTGTAGTGATCGAAACTTGATTTGAGGATTCTGAATGCTGAGATGTTACGGTTCTTTTATTAAACTTGTAGGTGACGAGATACTGCAGGTGAACGGGCAGAAGTTGGAAGGCCTTTCACACGACGAAGCTCTGGCAGTTTTTAAAAAGCTCAAGAAGGGACCAGTTCAGCTGCTCGTTCGAGTGAGAATGAAGTCGTAAGTCTAAATCAATCAGTCAAAATTCGTTTAATTCAACAAATCTTGCTTACTTACTTACTTACATACAAATTTTCATGCATATGTAATTAATATGTACCATACATATCAAATACAAACATGTTCAGAATGAACTGTTTTAGAAAGAGTCACCACGAAAACATACATGTACTCGTAGGTACATGTAAATATTTGCATGTAGTTCATTTGCAAAGTACATTTAACCTTTTAACGACGAGAGGAAGTATTTGCCATGCATGTAATATATGCTAATTGTTAAGAGTGTTAAAACTTAAAACCCTTTAGGCACAATAGCTACGTTTTCAGAGACTCTCATCAGGAATTAACCACTGTGTGCTTTTTTACAGCCCGCTACCACCGAATCCTTCTGATACGAAGCTCACAAGACTGACAGTGACGTCTGGAGAGGAAAAAGCTTTGGCTCCAAAGCCATCATCTACTTTGCAAAAGAAAGGTCAGACTGCTGAAACCACTAAATGCTGGTCTTAACTAAGGTTCACTGTTGTTGAAACTTCATCTTAGCTTTGGTCTAAGGGACGTCCTTCAAACAATCAATACTTATGTTGTTAGTTCTGAGCTAAATATTAAGTTAGATTTTAAAACTGCTTTAATATGATATTGCATCACTTAAAATGCAATACAGTTGCAGTCTGGACATGAAAGAATTGGCAAACTATTTCTGCTTTGAGACAAACTTTAAGTCCTGCCCTCAGACATTATTATAACAATAATAACATGAATAATAATGGTACTATGAGAACAATCCTTCTTTAAACAACAGTAACAGAACATGATTGTGAATTGAAAACGGAATGCATTTTTGCACGTACAGAACTAAAACGACCTGACGGCATTCTGATGCCTTCACGAATCATCGCAGACAACCGTGTCACTGCGAAGAACCAGAAACAAGATGCTTCAGGTTCGGCACAGCATCACTACGACTTATCAAGACAAACTGTCGACAAGACCGGGTCTTACAATCTCTCGGAAACGCGTCTCGACGACGATTCCACCCCAGAAGGGATAGAAGTCCTCGTCATTCATCGACTTCCTGGCGAAACGCTAGGCATGGAGGTGGACATAAAACGCCCTCTGGGGCACGATAGCAAAGTCTACGGCGTGTTCGTGAGTAGTGTTACCCCGGGCGGACCAGCAGAGAAGGCGTCTGGCAGTGAAAATGGCATTTGCTTAGGAGATGAAATTCTCCAGATCAATGGGACACATCTGCGTGACATGTCACATACCGAAGCTGTTCAGATCTTTAACGAAATGCCGCTGCGTGTGACAGTTCTCGTTAAACGAGCGCAACATTTTGAGAGACGACCCATTCCATACAGGCACCACGGAAAGCGGTTTGGCGATAGACAGGTGTCGGCGTATTCTGTGGAATCGGTGGACGATGTATCCAGTGCGGCTGGTACGGATGTCGGTTCGAGCGGAGACGAAGACCTGTATCAGGTTCATCAGATGTCAAGCTATGCGCTGCAGACGTGCAAGCCAAGCTTCATCCACGAAGGCTACGAGTTGCGGAAGCTGGTCTTCAAGAAGCATGTCACGGAGAGATTGGGACTCCAGATCGAACCGGTTCAGATCGGTTCTCATGAGTACTACCAAGTGAGTCTGTCAACTAACTCGTCCTTTTCAGCTCGATTACCCCATGCAGCCTGACCTTGGGTTTCGTCCTTGACCTTTTGACTTTCTACTGGACTCCTTGAATACTGTCCACTGTAGCCTCACTGCTGTTTTCTGTGACCTATTAGTTTTTAAGTGTGCTGTCCAGTAGATTGTCATATCATTTTTGAACAATGTTTCAAATGAGGTACTAGGTAACCACAGATCAGTCTTATACATTATAGTAACAATGCGATAAGTCTTTTGGTAATATGACTGCAGTTATATATATATCTTCAAAACCTTGTAGCTAATCAATTAGAATTAGCTTTGTCTAATCGATTAGCTAATCTAATAGAAATTGAATTTCTGAAGAATTTCTTGTGTTCATTAAGCTTCATTTGAGGAATCCTGTAAAGGATGAAAATAAGAAGTAATGCTTTGAGTTCACACACACACGCACATACACTCACTTGCCTACACACACACACACACTGGATAAATGGTTACAAATGGAATGAATAAAAAAATTGTTTCTTTCAGATCTGCAGGATACTTCCAACAGGCGTATTCGCACAGAGACGGTTGCTGTCCATCGGAGACTGCCTCGTGTCCTTCAACGGCCACGACCTGGATGGCGTGACGAAAGAGGAATGTGCCAGCATCCTGCGACAGGACACCGAAGACGTTCACATGGAAATCTTGCGACAGAGACAGAAAGGCAGTGACGAAAGTAGCGTCCAACTGCGTCACTCCGGATCTTACTCCGCTTCGAACAATGAAGACAGCGAACCGGAAATACTAGGCTCCAACAAGCGTTTTGCCTCTGAAGAAGAAAACGAAACGTCGTTGGATCGAAGGAAAAAGTTCATGCTGTTCCAAGAATATAGGAACAACAGCCCGAGGGAGAAGAACCGATCGAGAACGGAAAGGATCGAAGGAAAGACGTTCGGAGTGCAGGACGAAACGGAAGCGGATCGTTCCGAAGAGGAGCGCTGGTTGAACAGCGAGCCATTGGCTTGGCGTGACGACCAAGCTGCAAATAAGCGGAGTTACTTTGTGAATCGGACTATGCAGAATTTAAGCCAGGAGTTGGTGTCTGAAGAGGAAATGAAACTTTTTGATGGAAAATCATTTTACGATCCTTCGTTCGTTGCCGATCGGTCGCATCTTTCGCCAAACGAAAATGGAGTGGAACAGCTCGAGTCGATGCTCGAATTTCGTAAATCTGGCAAGAGCAGATCGAACGCTTCCAGCGTCTCTGACTGGCGGCAACTGTCTACCGAATCCCTTGGATACGAGTTGCTTAGCGACGCATCTGAGGATGATCACCACGACGACACGTCTCCTCAGATGGATGTTTCGAATAGTTTAGACTTAATTCTTTCAAGCAGCGGTCAAAAAACCTCGTTGCGAAAACGCACCTCTTTAGAGTCGGCTGACGGACGTAAGTCATCCCAGGTTTCAATACGGACTCAGTCCTTCATCCAAAGTCCTGGCTCAGATCTTCATTCACCTCAGACCTTCAGTGGAGAACGAACGCCAAGTTTTGATCGTGAACGCAGCGTTTTAATGATACTTCCTCCAAACGATGTAGCGTCGCTACCATCTGATATCGATGAATTAAAAGATTTTCCTCTTGCTTCTTCTACCCCACCCCCATTACCACCCGTTTCACCACCCCACTCTTCTCAGAATCTGCCAATGACCGACTCAGATGTGGAGTCTTTGGCACCTGAAGAAGCATCACCATTTGCCAACGTTAGTGAAGTTACAGCGGCTGAAGCAAGCAATGAAATTGAAACAGGTCTTGGTTTACCACCTGTTGTAACTGAAAGCTCTGCGACGGCCAAGGACTGGTCAAACCATGTAGGCGGCAGTGACACCATGATGCTGGTTCCATCACCGCTACATCCAACGCGGAATGCCTCTCCGTTGCCTCGGAAACGAACCGAGGGAAAGCCATTCCAGATCGATGTTCTGCAGAGCCTGACTGGACTTGGAATAGAAGTATCCATAACGCCTGAAGGCACAGTCATTGACGCTATCCAGAAGTCTGGACCAGTTGGTCGAAATTCCAATGTATGGTGAGTAACTGTTGTATGAACAGCTGGAGCTGTTCCCATGTATCATCAGTATTGATTGGTAAAATATGGTCCACAAATGTCTTGTCATTCAACCCTTTTGCACAAGATAGAATAGAGGTTAGCCTGCTGGACTGCCAACCCAGAGTCGGTAGTTCAAATCCCGCCAGGGCAAATATATTTTTCGAGATTTCTGCTCCATATCCCCTATCCAAAACAACTAATGAGTACAATACTGGCGGGAAGATGAGACAGTGAGAGAGAGGACACTGGCCAGTGGCCACTCGTCCTCATATGATGCGGCTAAGAAAATGAAGTCACTAATACTTCATACCCATGGCTGCCACAGAGGCTGCATGTGTACTCCACCTACAGTTGACAGTATGTTACAAGCTACAACACCAAATTGCTCATGCAGTTTACAGTTTCCTTGTACATTACAATAAATCTGTATTTGATATTGCCCTCCTTCCAACATTCAGAAGTGCTCATACGACAGAACATCGATGGCGCTGAGCCAGAGGTCTCCAAAGTACGGCCCGCGGGCCACATCCGGCCCGCTAAGGCCTTTAATCTGGCCCGCGGAACTCTCCTTGAAGAAACTAACTAAATTGGGAAAATTTACAATTTTAACGCCGCTGTACTCTGACATGCATATTGCCAAAATCCATGTCGCTGTTTGTGCCTGATATGCAATGACACCACTGCAGTGCTTAAAGAGTACAACATTCGGAAACACAATTATGAATCCAAGCATTCATCGCATTACTCACAATTCACTGGGCAGCTGCGCACAGAGAAATTTTTTCTTCGGAGTTTTGGCTCGTGGAGCTTTAGAAAGTCAGCAATGTGGCCCCCCGCTGGAAAACTTTGGAGACCCCTGCGCTGAGCTATTGTGAGCAAAGGACTTGCTCAAGGTCCTTACACAGTAACGACCCGAGTGGAGGCTTGAACATGTACTCTCCATGTTGCAGGTAGAGTGCTCTATCGATTCTGCTAGCAAGGCCCACAAAGGCATTTCAAAATCATGAAAAACAAATTGTCACAGGAACTCTTGTAAGATAAGTAACGGGTCCTTAAATTTGTTGTACAGAACCGAACAAAAGACTAAAGAATATTGAAGGGAATTTCTAACACCAGCATTCACTTTTTAAAAACTTTTGGAAATAAAAATGTCCAGGATGTAGTTTGGCATCATCACTTCATTTGAAGGCAAGCAGTGCAATAAACTGTGAAAATGCTTGTCTTTTAACAGGGTTGGAGACATTCTCCTATCGGTCAATGGAACTTCGCTGAAAGGACTGTCTGATTCAGAAGTGAAGGAGATTCTCGATACACTACCTTTAGGACCAGTTACGCTCATTATCCTTGCCAGAACATCAGAAACTTCTGGTAAGGAAAGACAAAACTGGTTATTCTTTCATTACATATATATAATATATGTATCCCATATGGTAAGTTCTTACCAGCTGGCCTTCCCCATTCTAACCAGCCAGGTCTGTGATAACTGTTTGCACCTTTTCTGGTGTTGTGCTTCCACACTACAACTTAAACAGGCCATCTTTTGCAAGTGTACTGTAAATGTCGTTTTGGAAAATATTCAACTAACATTGTTCTTCAAGAAATGAAACCATTTTTGGTCTAATCACGTGATTTTCAATCTGTTAAATTGCTGTTTTAGTACTTTCTAGAGCGCTTAAAAAGTACTGTAGAATTGTCAAATGCAAGCATCCAATCAGTCAAGGTACTACAGCTGTGTAGCCTACAATTCTGAGACGTTGCTTTGGTCATTTTGAAGTTGTCAAACAATTTAGTTGAGATTCTAGAACAATCCAGCAACTCAGGGCCAGTTTATTTACGAATTGCTTCGTTTCATATTATTTTTACTTAGTAGTAGTTTCTGTTAAACAATGAGCTGTTTAGTGTCGCCTTCCTTCATCATCACGCTGTAGGACTGGCAACACCTAATATTATATATGATGTATGTACATCGGAATGTGGATTGCAACTGGTTCAATAAAGAATATACTTACTTACTTACTTACATAAGTACGGCAGTGGTGGTTATCTTTCATACGCCATTGCAAGTATAGTGTTGCAAATGATAGGTGTAGCCATTCAGCCACTAACTATAAGATTCTTTACTTTGCAGAACATACAGCTGAAGAGAACTTCACAGCACCCAGCAACGACTCGATCCAACATGGAAAAGCAATTGTCGAGCTACCACATCCAGAGCCATGCGATAACGACATGGGCATTGGCCCCATAACACAGATCCTTGCAGTAAACACTCCACAAATGAGGATCCTCTACAAAAATTGCAAAGAACGATCTCGACAGTTGGAAGATTTCGACTCGATGGCAGCACCCTACAAAACAATTCCTGAAGACGAATGGGACGAGAAATCCTTTTCCCAAATCGTTGACTTCAATGCCACATTCCTATCCAAGTCAAATGACACCCATATCTTTACCGTGACTGAGAAAGTGGCAGACAGATTACGCCTACCACCAGATGGCAGAGAGAACAACCACCTCGCGCAGATCCCATCAGTCTTGTCAGCACTAAATGCGGAAAATTAGCGTAAAAAGAGAGCAGCTACGGGACAAACTGTTAAAAACAATTGCAACTGTATCGGACAATGGGTCATATCATAAATGATTGACCTGTCTAGGGAAAATGCACAATCACTTGGATAACAAAACTTCAATCCGTGCTCTAAAAGTAGCAAAACAATAGATGTGTTCCCCGTAAGACACAAGGCATCCATGGGCTTAACTTTATCTCACAAAGTGGTTTTGACCAGTCCCTCCCTTTCCCTTACATTCCCAAAATAGCACTGTCATGCTGCAAAAATTATTTCAGCACAGGGCCAAAGAGTGGTGGTGAATGTCACCACCACTTTAAAAATTGGTGATGTAGAGGTGTAGGAAATGTACAGTACAGATACCAACACAATACAGGCTTCTGGATTAAATGTAAACGTTTTCTATATCGACTGTACAGCCTCAAAGCTCTGCTCATTTATCAATGAATTGATCGGGTGATATTCCATTATCGCCATTGTCCGTTGGAATGTGTGCAACACCATTTAATCTCCTTGTACGGACTGTATTAGCATGGATTTTAATTCTTGAACCCCATGGGATACCTACAGAAATCTGAACCAGTTAACTGGTATAATCCCCATTTAAAATTAAACATGCACAAAACGATAAACGATGGCTTCTTTATCGTAACTTTAGTAACAATGCAAGAGATTCCAACACAAGCACACATGCTGAAAACAGTCTCTTTGACTATAAATGAAGGTGCTTAATTTACTAGGCAATTTAAACAGTAACTTTAGTAAAGTCAAGAACTGTTAAAAACACAAAAACATGCTGAATGTGGCTTGTACATGTACAACTGATTTTTTCATGATTTATCTAACTTAAAACCTCCCAATTTGGAATTGTTACATTGTTTCACTGATAGACCATAGCTTTCACTTAGCACATCCCTGTTCGTAACACAATGATATAAAGTGTCAACACCGTTTATATGTCTAGCATCACAGTTGTAAATGTCTTCTATTGTCTCAATTGACTGCTTTCAACTCCACTTCGAACTGGAGGGTACTGTTTGGTGGAATGGTGCCCACATTTTGGGAACCGTATCTACAAAAGAAACATAACCAGTCATTCAGCTAAGCCCGAAACAAAACACAGATGAAACAAGAAACATCACCAGAGCTTTGGTGTAATTTTAATAGCAATTTCTATAGCATCAAGAGCAAAGTGGCATGTACATTACTGCCAATATGGGTTAAGGTACGTTTGGGTAATCCGATATTTATTGCACGAATCTTTCTTCATGGTCCTGGGGTTGGAGGATAGTTTGCCTTAAGTACAAACATGACAAGACCACAAACCAATCCAACAAACATTGTTAGACAATCCTTCCTGGTAACATTGCTGTACAAATCATCACCAATTTCACACAACTCCAAGCTACTGAAAGTCAACTGTGTTAGCTTTTGATAAGATGCACAATTTTCCTAAATGCAGCTTCCTCCAATCACAACTAGCTTTGGTAAACACTTTGGGGGTGTACAAACAAAGACAACAAGCTTATGTAGGAGCCTAAAATTCCCACTGTCCTATGAGAATCAGCACTGAACGTCATAACCGTGGTGAAACACCAACATTTATGGTGAGCCTACCAGGTCAAAGCATTCATGGTGAATTGGTGACCCTACCAGGTCAAAGAATTCATGGTGAATTGGTGACCCTACCAGGTCAAAGCATTCATGGTGAATTGGTGACCCTACCAGGTCAAAGCATTCATGGTGAATTGGTGACCCTACCAGGTCAAAGCATTCATGGTGAATTGGTGACCCTACCAGGTCAAAGAATTCATGGTGAATTGGTGACCCTACCAGGTCAAAGAATTCATTCTGAGGCTGTTGTCCCTATGCAATGTCAAAGCATTCATACCAAGTTTAAGTTTAACCTCTGTCTCTATTTTGGGGAATTTTCTCTGACGTGACCATAATTGACCAAAGAATTCAAAAATTAAATAACTCGTCAAACATAGTCTTTGATCCCAGAGATTTCTAGTGGAATTTACTCTTTTACATTTATTCAAGGATAAGTTACGTTTGTCAACTTATTTTGAAAAAGGAAAATTATTTTTTCTGCTTTCTCAAAACACAAATCCATATTCCTTTAATTTCGATGGGGCTTCATAAGAAACTGCTTACCCCATGTTTGCTGGAATGACCAGTTTTCTTCTGCCTCCGACTAATAAAATTGAACACTATAAAATCACGGAAGAATCAGACCAAGCTTCTTTTCTAACACCGCACCCCTGAGAATTGTTTCACCAATGTTTGCACCCCTACAAAAGTATTATCACATCTGAAGACGCATAGGCCTTAAATTGTTACTAAGCTTATGAAACTTTTGCTTAAAGCCTTGGGCCAGCCTTAATGTTACATGGAACTAAACGTCTAATCACACGGTCTTACCCATGCCCATCCTAAGAAGCTAAAAAATGATAATGTATTATCAATCTCATTCTTATAATTCACTTTCCTTTTTTTTAGCACCCTCTGAAATGACATATCGCACCAGCTTCGTGCACCCCAGTTTCAAACTCTCTGGACACGTAGGCCTAAACTGCATCAGACGCCCATTGCTGCTGTTGCCAACAAGTTTGATGTTATTTTACCCAAAAATGAATCATGCCCAATTGCTGCCCAAATGAACAAAGCAATTATAAATTAGAAAAAAGATTCTTTCACAATTACAATAATAATAAAAGTATATTATTCTTTTACTTGAATGCCAAGCTGTAAAGAATATTGAAAAAATTAAAATAATTCTAAATTTAAAAAAATTATTTTTTATTATTGAAACAAATATTTTAATTCGTTTGGAAGCCCCTCCAAGATTTGGGGGCCCTAGGCGCGCGCCTAGTGCGCCTACTGGTAAACGCGCCTCTGGTTGTCCACCTACATGTACTCCTGTCAGTTCATGTATAAGCAGTTTGTAAGGCACACATGATATTTCTTGGCTTTCTTAATTTAATGCAGATCAGATTTTATTCCTTTCATTTCGATGGGGCTTCACAAGAAACTGCTTACCCCATGTTTGCTGGAATGACCAGTTTTCTTCTGCCTCCGACTTTCATTCCTACAGTCACAAGAATCACCAACTTCTTTTAACACTTTAACAGTGAGTGTACTAAAAGCCACAGGGAAACCAATGAAGCTCATCGTTAAAGTGCTAATTTTTGTTATTTATAATGTAGGTCCATCCATCGTCTCACAAAAGTGAACACCACAATTTTTATTTATGTTTATGAAAAGAACAATTAAAGAAACAAATATAAATCTCATTAAACAAGTCACTTCAGAGCAGATATTGACTAGCTAAAGTGAAGTTTGCCAGCTTCATCATCTTCAAACTCTCGAGCTGTTCCTCCTTCTCAAGGCTCAGCTGTTGTTTGGACCTCCCCAGAAAAACTTCATGTACAATTCTTCAGTGCCATTAAAGGATGCTTTGCCATTATATATTATCGATGATGAATACAGCAATAGGTCAAGAGCTTGGAATTACAATGGAAGCAGTATAAATGGCACAGTTGCAAATCACTGCTATGAAGTTATTGACTTGCCTTGGAGACCAACGTCCCATCCTTTGATAATCTCTTTCTTTCCGAGCCTGAATTTGGCCGGCTTTCCGGAGTTTTTCGAGTCAAACAATTTTCCATTGTTCAACCTTCCTGTATAGTAAACGTGAACCTGGAGCAAAAAATTGACTCCGTGATTAAGCATTTAATGAAAAGATAAGACTTCTAAATGCTGCTAAATTCAAACTCTGCAACAATACTGAAACTCTCATCTTTAGAGCTGAGTCAGCTGACAGACCTGAGCCACATCCTGCACCAACTACTACCACTAACCAAACCCATCTATATGTAAACAGAATTAGTTCGTCAGTAGCACTCCTTCTAGATCAATTTGAAGTGGAAAAGGGCAACATTTCACAGCGGAAGATCACTTGCATTAAATCCAAATGACAAATTCATATTTCTCCTCACGCTGGCGTACCTATGACGTTATTCCAAAAAAACTAAAAGCATGCAGCGCAAGTGAATCGGATACCAGTCTATTGCAGTGTCAATATCGAATACATTGATTGAATAGAATGATCGAACAGAATGAACGAATACAATGATTGAATAGAATGATCGAACAGAATGAATGAATACAATGATTGAATAGAATGATCGAACAGAATGAACAAATACAATGAGCAAAGAGAATGATTGAGTAAATTGACTTCATACAATAATCGAATACAATGATCGAATACCACGATCATATACAATGATCGCATACAGTGATCGAATACAGCTGACAGGCAAGCTAACTCAAACCCTAAGCAAATTCAGTTGAAATTGGAGCTATATAAATCCTCTGATTACAATCATTAAGTAAATGAAGGCAAGCATAAACTACTAACAGTGGACCCAGCCTTTGCCTCCGGTCCGTGTCCGACTTTCAGATCCTCTATCGCCACACCCTCGATAACTTTTGGCGAAGGTTTCGATGGTCCTTTCTCATTGGACGATCCAGCACTTGCCTGCACCACCAAACATTTTGTTATTCAACTTTATAAAGTTTATTTATTTATTACACATTAATCCAACTTATTCCAGTAACAGCTCTTTCCCAGCAGACTGGTATTTTTTTCTCTGAACTTGCTGTGAAGGTCACCCATATGCATAAAATTTTATTCTTGAGGTCTATCTGACACCAGGGATGAGACATCAGTTAAAAGCACAATTAAATGTTTGGGATATACGTGTGTGCGTGGACCCACCACTAGTGGCCCACTTCTAATTGACTGTGTATTGTTTTCCTCTGCTCTTTGATAGCACAGAGAGCACTTTTTTGTTTTGTTCTTTGGTGCTATATAAATGTTCAATTACAATATAAGTTTACAACAAAAGGGTAGACTAGAATCGTAAACTCCACTTTTCTAAAGCGCTACTTTAAAGCTAAGCACAGGGCACCAGCTTATTCACGAGCTCTGCGTCATATCAGATTGGTTGTACAGAGATACCCGTTACCAACTGGAGGTCCAGTCCAGGATACCAGACAGAAAAGGAGGCAACAGTGTAGACATATCCTTGATGTAGACCAGAATGCAACACAATAACACAGAGCGCACAAGGCAAGCCGGATCAGATTGACAGGTACGCTACCTGAGCAACAGACAGATAAGATACCTGACCAACCAGTTGAGGCCAGCCACTCAAGGGCCAACGGACAAGGCAATTGCCAGTTGGAACAGAAAGGAATGCAATGGCAGTGCATAGGTCTCTCAGGGTAACTAACCCACTACCCTTCTGAGGTGGTGCCATCCCCAAGTCTGGACTAAGGAGGGCAATGCTAATCATCTTCAATATTCATCACCATAAGTTCCTGACGCCATTTGGCGGCGATGGGTACGAATAAATGATCTCCATTGTCCTTCGTCATTTGTCAAGTCCATTGCTCCCCTTATTATAACCGGGTTGTTCAACAGAACTTGGCAAAGCTCATTTTGCTCATATGGAGGTCACATCACAGGACCTCATCGCAGAATACTTGGGAAGGGACTACAGCCAAACAGCAACAGTGTTTTACAAAACCAAGATGTCTGGAACTGAATGTAGAAGACCTTTTACCCTTTAGGTAGTCAAGTATTAGTTTGTGTCCTGTCTTCAGATAAAAGAAAGTAATCACCGTACAGCTTGGTTTGGTAAAACACTGTTGCTGTTTTGGCTTTAGTCCCTTCCCAAGTAGTCTGTGATACTTGTGGTACTTGTTTGTCTCTGGAAGGCAAGTCCTACTAAGCCAACGGTTGTGACATTTCCTTTAAGACTTTTTACAGCTTATCTTGTATAGTAACTGAATAACTGGTATTAGTTTTGTGCCTACACTAATCATAATTGTAAAGCACTACGCTAAACTGCTAAAGCCAAGCACAGGGAACCAGTTTACCCATGAGTGCTGTGACATGTCAGCAGGGTCGACAAATGAGAAAACAAGTCCAATAGATCCGCATATTTAAACTAGCATGTAGTCAAAGATGTCAAAATTGTAGCAGGGATACCAAAATGGCAACATGCAGGACCAAGTTCCCCATAGCTTGAGCACAACCCTCTGGCCCTGGGACACCGAACTATATTGGGCCATGCAAGCCATAGGAATTCTTGTATGGAAGCCCTAACCTGTACTCCACCCACAGAGAACACAAAGCTCACAAGTCTAGATGAAATGAAGTTGGAAGCTCTTGACATTTTACCAAAGTTAAGAATTCATTACACATTAACACACTTATTTGAGTAATATCTTGTTTTTTATTACAACGTTCACTGATTTTATTACACAGAAATAAGACACTTGTTCGCATAACATTGAATTATAACTGTTATTACAAAGTACATGTATTTTATTACAAAAGAGTGCACTTGCTATGGTTTCTTAGCCAAAAAAGCAAGAATTTTACAGAAACACTAAACACAAACTGCACACACGTTTCTTCAAAAAACACACAGTGCAAGAGATTGGTGCATGAAAAATGTTTCATACCAAATAGAAACAGAAATAGCAAACACGAGAAACTGTGCACTGCCTAGAGCACACTGCAACTGTAATCTTAATCTAAATGTGTGTATCATTAGTATTTATATGGCGCCCTAAGAAAAATCCTCAGCTGCAAGAACAAATTTAAATGATGCATCCAAGAAACATATAAAAACGGTTAAGATAGAAAATTTTCCAGGAAAGTGTGCTCCAACTCTGTCCAATAAAGTCACCGATTTCTTCGAGGTCAATAATAGTTCGACTCAACGAACCTGGGACGTGTTTTCGGAATCGTTTTTCTTGTTCTTGTTCTTCTTTCTCTTCCTTTTCTTTTTCTCGCCAGTTTCTGTCGATGTTGACTGAAAAGCAGCAATATATAACTGGTTAGAAGCCCGATTTCATGTACTAACACGCATGGCATATATAGGCATGCTCCATTTTATTCAAAGTCAATGGCTAAATATTGCAACTGCTTCAAATGCCAACAACTGTCATGGAATAAAACCATTTAAATTCAATGCACTATTTTACCTGCTATACTTTAACAGAACCCGCAGATTAACAATCGTTTTGCATATTCCGCCACCAGCTTAAATTAGTAAAAGCATAATTAGCAATCCTCACATATTCTGCCAAAAACTTAATTACAATAAACATAATTGGCACCTCTGAAAGCTACTGTGATTTATATAGATGTCTCACAACAGTCTTGGTGCTCCTTGAGCATTTGATTCATTATCAATTCCAAGAATTTATACAGTGCATCGCCAAGAATGTGCTCCAAGACCTCAGCACTAAAGAACAGTTTTTGAAGAAATTGCATGGAGAATCCCTAGCTATCAAAACGTGCAGATGAAAAGGAAGGCCAATCCAGGTGGATAGCCCAAAAACCGATAAAAGCTAAACGCTGCATCATCGAGGGAAGAAATAAATTCACCCCAACCAGTGGAACGAAGAGTTATCCAAACTCATGTACAACATTCACTCTTACATTACTTCACTGAGCACAATCAGTCAATACATTAATTCATTATGAGAATTTATATAGCACCCCTTCAAAGTTACTACTCAGGAGCACTGCCAACCAAACCTCGGACAGTTTTAGGATTACAATAGAACGTATCTTCAGGGACCCTGGGCAGCAGACGCAGGTATGGAGGAAGCCCATTCCAGAGTCCAGACCGCACGGCCAGCAACACAGAAAGCGTGTCGCAGCCCGATAGAGGTGTCAACTGCATCTGCAGACAATTCCATCTAAAACTTGACAAGATGATCTTAGACAATACCTCTGCTTTGGAGGCTGAGGTACTTTCAGCAGCTCTCTTGTCTTTGTGCTTTTCCTTCTTTTCTGTTTCCAATCGGCTCGGAGCCGATTGGTGTTTCTTCAAGCTGTCCGTGTTTCTTCTTGTCGGCTTTCTTCTTTTTCGGAGCTAAATTCCAAACAGCAGAAAAGAACCATTTCAAAGTTCTGCTTCTTCAACTAAATCAGTAGCCAGTTGGTAAGAGCACTTGTCTTGAAATGCAGACAGTACCGCTATGAGCTTCATTCCCAACATGGTTATTGTGTTAGGACTTTGAGCAAGTCCTTCACTAATATTTGCTCATTAATTTATAACTAACCATTTTGTAAACAGACTGCTAAACCCTCTGAAAGGCACCCCTTGCAAGCTTTTACCATGTCCGAGTCCACTAAGAACACGTTATTCTGTGCATGTATGATGTTTAAACAGTTGAAAAAGTCACTGATGGGCTAACTCTAACACACATGTAGATCCCAAATCACAAATCCCCTTGGAAGTTCTAACAGAAATATGCTTGTCAACTTGCCACTAAGAAGAAGAGTAGTCCCTTAAGCTAGCCCTGAGGCAGCCATGGGTATGAATCGTTAGCAACTTCATATTCTTAACCTTGGCATGTGGGACAAAAAAATTAGAACCAAATTTCTGCCCTGGCACAGATTTGTACCCCAACCTCTTGATTGACAGTCCAGCACGCTAACTATTACACTAAAAAAAAACTAAATAGCACCCTTCACTTTACACAATGACCAAAAACACCAGCACTTTTAGAAAACTTTTCAGCCCTTAATACAGCATCAGATATTTCTCTCATACTTACACTCTTCTTCATCATCATCGTCATCATCATCCATATCACTCTACAAATCAAAAATAAAATGTTCTAGAAATACTTTAGACAAAAATTGTCAGTGCACCTGCTTTATATCTTGAGTAAAACAAATTTTGAATTCCCAACTCAAAATCGTGTGTCAGGAATCATCATCTGTCTTAAATGTTGGGTTAGTCCTGGAAAAAGCTTATTGATAATCCCGTTAGTCCACCGCCTTAGGTTAAAATTGTGTTTCCAAATACAATCTCAAGCCATCTATCTGTAAGCTATTTCAAAATCAATGGAAAAAAATACATATGCAAATATGAACATACACTAGAGTATTAACGCTTAAAAATTCATTTTAAACAAAAGTTCAAAACAATCTATTAAAAGTCCACAAGATGTACTTTTGACAGCATTTTCTACCTTTGCTGCAAGCACACCCACATTTGCTTTCAGAAAGGCAACCACATACCAACTGACAAACTCCAGGAAGACTCACTCCTTCACAAGTTTTAGCCTTTGTCCATTTAAATCACAGCTCAACCCCATTGTTTTAAACAATCATATGACTGTCATTGACTTAGGTACAGCGCCCTTTCCTTCGGCCTCGGCTATGCTATGGCACTACACAAATCATCGTATTATTAGTATTATCATTATTATTATTATTGAGACTGACTAGTCCTTCCATCACTTGTAAACAATTCTAATCTCAACTGATAGCTTTTAAACCTCGTCTTTGTCCGAATCAAGGTAACTGACTTCTTCCTTTGCTTCATCATCAATTAGCTCATAGCGACCACCTTCGCTTTCCTCATCGCTGGAATCATCTGCTGAACTATCGCCCTAAAGGAAATACAATGAATCATCCAAACTATTGTTTGCCTCTGACCAACGCTTCCATAAAAAAAGAAATGACAGCTTTATTGGAACTAAGCATCTGCAGTTTACCATTGACCAATACCACGTATTTTACCACTTACTTGCAGTTTACCATTGACCAATACCATGTATTTTACCACTTACTTGCAGTTTACCATTGACCAATACCATGTATTTTACCACTTACTTGCAGTTTACCATTGACCAATACCATGTATTTTACCACTTACTTGCAGTTTACCATTGACCAATACCATGTATTTTACCACTTACTTGCAGTTTACCATTGACCAATACCATGTATTTTACCACTTACTTGCAGTTTACCATTGACCAATACCATGTATTTTACCGCTTACTTGCAGTTTACCAGTGACAGTTTGACACAATACCATGTATTTTACCACTTGCAGTTTACCATTGACAAATACCATGAATTTTATAATCTTGCAGTTTACCAATGACAAATACCATATATCTTACCACTTTTGCAGTTTACCATTGCCAAAACAAAATTTTCATGCAAAGCAAGACTAAAAATTTTACACAAAAACCAGAAATTCGATAAAAATTAAGTTAACAAAAGAATAAAGACTATAAGAAAAACTGACATGAAAAACCTTTTATCAGCAAACTCCATAGTCTGGTTTTAAACCAAGAAATTATCATCAACATTTTCTGTGAGCACAATCCATTAGAAAACAAAGCAAAACCCAAACTCTTTTGGCTAAATGCCATTGAAAAATTGAAGTCAACAAAAGAATAAAGACTCGTCATCATCGTCCTCATCATCATCTACGATCTCTACTTTTGGCTTCTTTGACTTCTTGTCCATTATCGGCATCTTACGTTTTTTTGAACCACCTGGAAAAACAAACCGCCCCAAAATACATTATCTTTTCACAGCATCACCAATTTACGAACTCGTGTTATCATTGGCAATACATACATCCTCCAGGGCGCGGTGGTGTAGGGGTATGTTCGGCGCTCTTGCAGCTGGAGGCTTTGCGGGTTCGAATCCACCTCAAGCCGCCATAGGGACCCTGGGCAAGTCCTTCACTGGAATTGCTCATGCGTCGGCGTGAAACTCCGATTCAGTGTCCGCGCTGTAGTCGGGAGCGTCTCTGAATGGGCAATCTGGCAGGAGCGCTATATAAATATCTGAAATGAACTGAAATGAATGAACACCAACTAAAAATTCCATCTCTTACTTATATAAATGTTCAGTACCAATTAAACAATAAATTGAAAACAAAACTAATAAATTGATCGAGCCAAGACGTACCCGACATGTCGCCGCCACCATTGTCGTCGTCTGAGCTGGAACTATCGTCCGACTCGACAAAGGAATTTCCCGGCATGAAGTCCTCATCATCGGAGTCACTGTCATACTGATCACCAGTCAAAACGTATCCAGTCAGGTGGACGACTCCTGAAAGAATACGGGATATGTCAACACCAAGCGTCACAAGAACTTCATGTGGGGAGATGGCCAAATGGTTAACATGCTTGCACAAAGTTCAGAAAGACGCAAGTTCGATACGTGCTAGCCCCATAAGGTCGACTCAGCCTTCCACTCCCTAGAGGCAAGGGTAAAATTAGCAGTAGACAGATGGGTGCCTTGCAGGCTGCCATACAGTTAAATTCGACTCCTGTTAAACTTGTTTTGTTTGTACAATATCATGCAGTCTTACTGTGTACTTGTCAGTTTGAATTAATAAACGAATATTATTATCTAATTCACTCAGTAAATTCATTTGGTAAATCAAGTAATTACAACATGGATTACCTTTTCCCTTCAGGTAAAACGTCACTTCCTCTCCCTCGTTAAAATTCAGGTCAAGCGTTTGCTGGAAAACCTGTGCTGAACTCAGCGAGCAGAGCATGAAGTCGGCTTTATCATGTTGAATCATCACAGATACTGGTCCATCGTCACCTGAAGACAAGTTATATTTCAGTTCAGAACAATTCAGTTTAGTACAGGTAAATTTAGTAAAATTCAGCTTCACACAGGTAAGCTTCTTACAGGTAAGTCAAGAAGAAATTTCATCCAAGTTTAATTCATATTAAACGTATGGTACACATAAGCAAAGCAATCTTTGTTGAAGCAAGACAAACACCCACAGTTCAAGACAACAATGCATCGCAGCATTTTATATAATGCCTTCAGGTATGTCATAAAAGTGGTGAATACAGGAAAGTTTAGAAAAATCCAGGTAAGTTTTTAAAAATCCAGAAAGTTTAGACAAATTCAAGCACAGTAGTTTATAACTTTAGGAGTTGGGCTAATAAGCATATGGAATAGTATTGCAAATAAAGACTCTGAATAATTCTTATTATAGCAGCACCTCAAACAGAATGTAACTGAACAATTTACATAATGACTGAAACTGACATACAAAACGTAATGTAATTACATTTATATGTAGTATCATAATGTAATAGTGCTTCTACACAGCACTAGAGCAGTGACGACGGCTTATTGTCAGACGGCAGTACATAAAAAATATACAAAAATAATTTATCATTATAATTATTCGATTATCTATGGCTAACTAACTAAGAACTTCATAAATCAGTTGCTGTGGCTACCTTTATTTGAGCCAGGCTCCAGCGCTGCCATGGAGACATGGATAGCTCCCGTCAATTTCTGTGTGTACCTCTTCCCCTCATTTACTGTAACACCTGCAATTGAAAATGTGAAACATCTAGTAAACCAAAATATAAAATTTTTAAGAGAAGAGAGATGAATGGATAGATTATCCATGCCATCTAATCTTCCCACAAAAGTGCATGACATGCATGTCATTGTACTCATTTTATAGCCAAGTTTTGCAAGCAGAGGGTGGCTAAATGAACAGAAATGTAGATATTTCAGACCTGCTTGGGATTTTACAACATTAGTTGCACAAATCTAACCTTTTGGTATAACTATTCAGGACATTATCGAATATATTTTCGAATAACTATTCAGGATATTAGCACATCAGTTCATACTGGTTTTCGGCAATGAACGCTTGGTAGAAATATCGGGAATTAGATCAGTGTTGAATTTTCACCACTTTCTGGGTAGGATAAATCTTCTGCGGCGGAAAATTCCGCCGCAGAAGTAACATTTTCGACACAATTCTGCGGCGGAAGCGCGCGCATGCGCATTGTTAAAAATGCGGTACTTCCTATAAATTGGCGTCGTGAGGGTCGGTTAGGGTCAGGTTTGGCCTCGTGAGTGTCGGTTAGGGTCAGGTTAAGCGCTGTGACGGTCGGTTAGGGTCAGTGTTAGGGTTAGAGTTGTTTTTAGATAAAATGTCCAAAAAAATTCCGCCGCAGAAGTAAATTTTCGCGGGTTGCGTGGCGGCATTTTCCGCCGCAGAAGCACCACGCTTCTGGGTATCGGGTTGCGTGGATTCGGGTAGAACCCTCCCCATGTTAGTAGCCTTTACATGCATCTGACAAGAGCACATGCGTGATGCAACAGACCTCTGATTAATATATAAACCCTTGTACCAAAATCTTAGTAAAAATGCTATATATTGGGAGCTAATACACGTTTTTTTTTCACATACGTGGGCGCTAAAATACATTATCCTGTCTAGAAGATTTCCCATCATGATAGTAAGCGCGGGAATAGTTAAATACTCTTATTCAACAAATATTCACTCCGTCATCTTAACAACTCTGTTGTTAATAAATCTGTATCTGGCTGTGGTGCTCACCCCAAAAGGCGTTTGGTAATTCCATTACAAGGACCATTTTCGCATCGGTTCCTTCAAAACTCCAAGTCAACGATTAACAGGAAAAGAACACGTGCTTCTTCTTCTTCTCTGATAACCTTTCCGGAAGTTCAAGTCTCTTACATCTACGTCGCCCAAATCTCTTCGCACAGCATTAAAAGAATAGCCCAAACATTCGCGCCCAACGACGTGAATCCAATCGACGAGATTAATACCAAAGATTTCTAAAGCGCCACTAACAAGCCATGCGCAGGGCACCAGGTTATTCACGAACGCTGCGTCAAGTCAAGTCAGAGGGGTTTCCAAATGGTAGTCCAAAGGAGGCCCGTGTCCGGTTTCCATATCAATAGATTAGGAAGAGCAGTCACTAAGACTGATGTCGTTTAGGTCGAGAATTGGATGGATAAAAACCAGGGGTGCAAAAAAACCAAACTTTTTCAAAATGAAAAGTTGGTTTTATGGTTTTTTGGATTTTTATGGTTTTTTGCTCTTGATATTTTCCTATTTCGGATCATAAAACTCATTAAAATGGCATAATACCATTCAAATTAATCAGATGCATATAAATGAAATTAACTAGAACAGTAGAACCGTAGAATGTCATAAAACGAAGTTAACAAAGACCATACAACAATTGCCAAGAGAGTTGAAGAGACGTCATTTTTGGCATTTATAATGTAAAAATTTGTAAAAAACCAAAATTTACAGTTTTTTGTTTTTTTTGGTTTTAAAAAAAAACCAAAAACCAAAAAACCAAGCCTTTAACAGCCCTGGATAAAACTATTTCAAAGACCATGTCTGTACCTTTTTCAAATATCACTAGAAGTTACATATTTTGATCTGCACTGAAGATATCCGTAAGTGATAAGTAAGACTTAGTAGTCCTTTTTTGCATCTGGTAAGCGCACAAATATAGGCTACTTACTTACCATTGACTCCGGATATCTTCAGCGCAGATCAAATTAAATAAGTAGCCTCTGTTTGCGGACTTATAACCGCTTGGGATGCAATTGTTACTTGCATAACTTTGGCTAAATGGCTATTTTGGTTACGAGAGACCTAATTGACGCAATGAAATTGTTGCGCTATATAAAGCGTCCTGATGTATGCGCTAATTCCTACACAATTACGTAAATTTCTCAGCATCACAAACAAAAGCCACGTCGTCATGGACACCAGCCCGTCTATTATGACGTTAGCCACAGCCTTCCAGCAAGAACAGAAACAAGCGAAATAATAATTTATTGTTTCGGTGACGCAACCGTATTCTTGGGAGGCTTGAAGGATTTAGTTGTGTGTGGGCCTGCTACTGTTGACTTCTAGTTTTCAGTTAATTGTTTAGCTAAATGATGAAATTTCTATTCTTAACACCATTTAACATTTACAGAGAGCACTGAAAGAACCCTTGATTTTTCTGTAGTACTTAAATGATGAGCTGAATTGATTTCTCATTCACTTTTTGTGCACACTCACCGTTAATGTTAAATGACCTATGTATAAATTACAAACTTGTACAGCTATTTTGTAACATCAAAACGCGGAACATGCTGCATGCATGACTATCTGACCAGGGCTGTTAAAGGCTTGGTTTTTTTGGTTTAAAAAAAACGTAAATTTTGTTTTTTTTTACAAATTTCAAAATTATAAATGCCAAAAATGTTCTCTTCAACTCTCCTGGCAATTGTTGTATGGTCTTTGTTAACTTCTTTTTATGACATTCTACGGTTCTCCTGTTCTAGTTAATTTCATTTATATGCATCTGATTAATTTGAATGGTATTATGCCATTTTAATGAGTTTTATGATCCGAAATAGGAAAATCTCAAGAACAAAAAAAACCCAGCTTTTCATTTTGAAAAAAGTTTGGTTTTTTGCACCCCTGTATCTGACTGATCTGTGTGTGTTTTATGACAGTTTTGAAATGTTTGCTGTACAACGATAACAACAGAACTTGTTTTAAATTTATTTCTTAAACTGTCAACTCTCATCACTGTCCGACTTTTCTTCTTCATCTTCTTCCGTCTCTTTTTCTTCATCCTCCTCCTCGCTCCATTCATCCTACAAAAGAAATCAGCTACACATCAAACACTATATTTAAACATAGAAGAAGCAGAAGAGCAGTCCCTTAACCCTTTAACGACGAGCTGCCTATGGTTTCCCATACATTTTAGTACACGCTCGTCGTTAAAGGGTTAAGCTAGTGCTAAGGGAGCCACGAGTAGAAGTGCTAGCCATGTCATTTTCTTAGCCTCGGCATATCAGGGCGGGTGGCCAGTCCTCTCCATCGCCGTCTCATCTTCCCACCGATAGTGTACGGTCAGTTTACTCACTATAGCCCAGTGGAGCAATCTCAAACCAAATTTCTGCCCTGGTGGGGATTCAAACCCCAACCTCTCGACTGACAGTCCAGCACCCTAACCACTCCACTATTGAGCACTGTCGTTGCTTAACTGGGTGCCATATCTAGTGTCACTATACATGAAAGATACAACTTACCGCAGAAATTTCTTCTGTCACCACATGATGAGATTCTTCAAATCCTAAACAGATCAAAGATTTACATATGACCGTTAGACAAGACAACAGCTGCTGAAACGATACCAGATTCCATATAAAAGTTCGTTACAACACAAGTTCTGTTATACGGTATTATACCAGTCATGAATCTGGATCCCAAATTTAGTTCACTGACAGAAAATAACCCCATAACAACAGGGATTTTCTGTGAGTGGATCTTTGGTCCCGCAAGCCCACAGGTCTACTAAATGGCATCGCATTGGACGGATCAAGGTCAGAGTTAAGAATATAATAAAACACTTGTACCCATTTAAACACCTTCAAAAATTATCCTAGAAAAATTATAAAATTCTCTGTTATAAACCAGTTATAAAATGCTAAAAACCAAGAAAAGTTTGAACACTGGTAAGCAATTCACATGTATGTACATGTTTGTTTGTATGTATACGTGCATGTATGTGTATACATGTACATGTATGTATGTAACTGGACATTTACCTCACAAAAGCATTGATGGCATGATATGGGCCAATGGTTGCTTTAGCTATCTGAATATTTTATGGCTCTAAAAGTAAAAATAATGAACATACCTTCTTCTAAATTTGTTGTAACCTGGCTGTCTTCGATTGGAACGTTGGTCATTTCGTTCTGAAATGTAAGCAAGTTGCTACTGCAGTACAATTTACATTAGAGTAACGCATGTAACAATTTTCATGGGAATATGTTACTTTAACTGTATAATCCTTGCCAGTGCTATTAATATATTAAATTTAAACAAATTATTTCACAAAATGTATTTAAAGTCTGTATTATAGGTCATGCAAGAACAACTTAGAGTTAAATTTAAATGAAAATAAATTTAACTGCAATCACATTTCACAAATACATAAGAGTAGGCCTACTTAAGCTAATTGATTGAAATTGATCGAAACTGTTTATTGAACCACCACACAACAGACATATCAAATTATGACAGTTCTGCTGTTCTGCCTATAGAATTTCAAGTGCTGGCATCAAAAGGGCAATCTAAAAGGGTCAAAAGCCTGGATTAACCTCACATTTATAAACAATTTACAGGCGGCCAGTTCAAAACAGCATAACTTAGTGCAACTCCAGTACAACTTCATGATCACTACAAAAATCATTTCAAATCATATGCATCATACAATTTCATCATTATTTTTCAAATAATTTCAAATTATATGCAACCACCAGATGACAAAACAACAAGACAAGCAACACTCACCGTTCGAAGTATGCCTTCTAATCGACCTTTTAGTTTTAGAAGAATGTCGAGATATTCGATTGCGTTCACGTCCTACAAAGCAACAGATACAAACCACCAATAAACTTGATGCCCACAAACCGTGTGTTAGTAACTGCAACAATTGGTTCAATAAAGGTTACATAATACTTATTAACTTACTTACTTTACGATACAGCAAGCTGAAACCATGATACTGGGGACTGTGCGAAGGCCTACCTCTGAGTTTTGCTCTGGTACAGAGGCATTGACTGCATTCGATGTTGCTTTCCGTTTTGGCGAAGGACCTTCAGAGTTTTCTGGTTTTCGTTTCATTTTAATTTTTTATATATCTTAATTTAGAAATTAAATTAGCCTCTTAAATCAATTCTATTCTTCTAAACACGAGTTGGTGAGCACATTACTTCCGGTTAAAGAAAACCCGAGTTCAACATTTGTAATCGTTAAGTAAGTAAGCAAAGCATGTAAAACATAACAATATAAATGAAAATGCAAATATAATATTGAAAATTTCTTAGCGCCACACAAAAGCTGCGTCAGTGAGACCAGCTTAGTACCGGTGCTATATCAAATCAAGTCCGCAATAGCCAAGTTTTTTCCGTTCCGGTGCCAGACTGCCAGTTGAAAATAAATGAATCCAGGGAAGTCAAGTCAAGGAGACAGCATGGTGCTAATCTAATGCTATAATTTTGTGCAGGATGCAAATGTTTATTCAATGATGCCTTCGCAAACTGAAGGTGCCCATCAACGACGATTAAGTTTAACTTGTTCGGTGGGCACAACTGCCGATTGGTCACAGCGTTAAAAGGCGTGCAACGTGTAGGTTACGGGTTAGAGTCATCCGAGTTCATTCTGAAAAGTTATATAGCGCCCCTCATGTAACCAACTCAGAGGCATTACTAGTTCGTCACGTAGAATTGCTCAGTGCAATCAATGCTCCGACGTGTGGTAGTGTGTCCAAGATGACGGCGGTTCAGTTGAATTGGTTAACTAAAAACAGCTTAGGACAAGACAGTAGACTCACATGGGCCGTCTTGGTCACACAAAGTGGACTCCAAGTTGGCGGATGGCGTCAGCTGGACGAACTTCTGCATCACTAAGAGCGAAGGTACTGCCGTCAAGTAGATGGCGACGCCAGAGGGTGGTGCTGATGGAAGAAATATGAATGAATTAAAACGGCAGCAAAAGCATTAGGGGCAAAAATTGGGTTATGGCAGCCGATCATTGTTAAATCCGCCTCAGCTACAGTCACCAACAACGCGGTGAATATTATCGGTCAGGAATTGGTTAGGGTGCTCGACTTATAAATCTGAGAGCATGGGTTCGAGCCTCCTCCTCTGAGACAGTTACTGCGTGAGACCTTGAGCAAGTCCCTCACTCACAATTGCTCAGTGCCATCAACATGGTGGCCGATTGGTTAGAGCGCTCGGCCTGTAATGCGTGAAGCACGGGTTCAAGCCTCACCAGAGGCATTTCTTGTGTAGGGACCTTCAGCATGTCCTTCACTCACAAGTGCTCAGTGTCATCGACAGGCACCTAGCGAGACTTATATTCAAGAGGAGGCAACTTCACAGACCATTAGCTAAATCCTGGTCATTGGGGTCATTAGTCAATCGAAGTTCCAGTATATAAAAAAGCAAGAGAAGGCAACTGCCTCCTCGTGCCTCAATGTAGCTAAGCCTATGGTCATTGATGCTCTGCCATGTGGTTGTGTGTACTTCTGATCTTTGGAAGAAGTGCAGTATCAAATACATTTGTATATTGTATCAGATAGTGGCACTTATTAAATAATAATAATAATAATAATATTCCTTTATTCTGGCACAAGTTGGCATGACCGCAGCCTGTTTACAAATTTTAAGATCAATTAAAGGCATACTATTAATAACACACCAATGCAGCAAAGGTGCAAGCAATTTCTGGATGAGCAGACGGACAGATGGCCCAACTATGATGGCCCAATACTGTACTTGATAACTGGACAGCCCTATGTATTAACTCAAGTCCGTTAACGCTAAAATACTGCCTTTATTTCAATTCTCATCATAAAATCACAGATAGTAACAATCTAAGCACGTGGAAGCATTTGCTTAGTAGGCGTAACATATCACGTTCTCACATTTTCACATTTACTGTCCCGACGTACTTTCACACTGCCACATTTTCACACAGCCAGATGTTCAGCAATAAGCACCAGAAATGGACACGATTAGTCACATTGCTAATCGATTAGAATTAGAAGCTAAAATTTGCTAATTGATTAGAATTAGAATAATCTTTTAGCTAATCGATTAGAATTAATAGTTGTTTGTCTAAAAATGTCTAATCGATAAGCTAAGTGATTAGTTCAATTGCTAATCGATCAGAATTAGAATTAACTACTGAAATTTGCTAATCGAGTAGAAGTTTGTCTAATTGATTAGCTAATCAAATAGATATCCATCTCTGATAAGCACAGAGCGATCGGATATTTCATATTCACTGCAAATAACCGAATACCACTAATGTAACGCGAAGCTGTATATAGAAAGTCGTATCAAAACCATATTTTTAGAAATAGTTTGGTGACGTACAGCGTTAACACAATTGATCTCAGACAAGTGTCAATAATCCCTCAATGGCTAATGGCCACAGCGTAAACATCAAAGTACATCTACCTTCCGTCACGACAACAAACTACTAACCAACTTCGGTTGGTGAATAAACTACTTGTAATCGTAATCACAGACTTTTGTAGCTCATTTTCAACGGACAACATCATTTACAGCAATGTAGGTTGATGAGTGAAAGCTAGATGTGAAACAGACTTATAGCAGCGCCTCCAGTTAACACTTTAATGACGAGCGTGTACTAAAACTGACTGACAGCTCGTAAGTAAAGTGTTAAACCCCTAGAAAGACTCTGCCTGTATGTCCTGCCACGTGGTCACATAAATACAAATGCGTTCATCTCTAATGAAATTAGAAACTACTGTGAATAAGTAGGAAAGCAGAGCCAAAACAAGATTAGTTCACAAATATTCGAAGTTATTCTGATAAAACCCTATATGTGGTCTTAAAGAGATAATTCATTCAGCAAAATCTAGTAAAATGATTTTTCAATAGATCAGTCTATTTCTCAGAACACAAACACTGCAAAATTTAAAACCATTTTCACGTTGAACGATTGCAACATGATCAAGTGCCGCAATTTTGTAAGGTTCCAAAATATGCTCTACATAAATTCCATACAAACTCAGACAATGAGACAGATGACAGCCACTGGGATACAGTTACGATCTTTGCCTACAGAGTACAGACCCCATGGGTAAACACAATACAACTGTATTTGATACAATAAAATACAACCGTATTTTCCAAAGTTCAGAAGTGCACACATGACCATATAACAGCATCGAGGCGCTGGGGGGGAACAGTGAATGAAGGACTTACTCAAGGTCCCTACACGGTAACAGCCTCGGTGAAAGCTCAAACCCGTACTCTCCCCACTACAGGCCGAGCACTCTACCCAGTTGGACACCCCCTTGCTTGCAGATCTCTATAGAAACTGCAGAGCAACTCGTCTTACTCAGCTGGCTGTACTGAGGTTGAAAGAACTATCGGCTGAGGCACAGATAGGACGACCTTACTTGCACTGATACTAATTTACCACCACCAAAAGAGTCACAGGTCAAGAGGTCACCGTGCTACTCCACAAACAGTTACCCTTTGAGAACGAAATGCAATCGACAGAGCGTGGCGTAATTGCAACTGCCAGCATTGCATTAACAACATCACGTTGCAGCTATCGTTCTCATATTGCACTAAGGAAAGGAGCACATTCCAGACTTGGCCCTCTGGTTCAATTCATCCAAGATCCGGCTTAAAACTCTGTTTTAAGATCCGCTTTCTACACTATGAGATCTGTCACTAAACAAGGAGACCCATCACCTAAATTTATCTTCGGTTGCAATAATCGATGATATGCATTTTGTAATCGTAATCAAACAGTTTTATATCACCGCTCAGACCGAAACAAAACAAGAGGAGTTTATGCATCGTGTTTCATATATTTTTAATTTCATTTGAATACCAGTTACAGAATAGCCAGAAAGACTTAGGTTAGCTTTGCAAAACTTTAGAGAACCGCCATATCCCGAATTTAACAACTGTCTCTGGACAACCACACTGACATGATGCAGTGCTTGCAAATAAGCTGATGCCCTGCTTTTAGAAAAGTAGAGCCTTAGAAAATTTCAGATACAAATACTAAAGAGTACAGACCATATCAGGAAACTACATGCGAATGAACAGAAAAATGGCAATACATGTAACCACACGCGCGTTAAGTAGCCCAACAACTCAAAACTCGATATATCAAAAACTTACACAATGTCTGAAAACTAATCTTTGCCCTTCCCCAATGATCAGAACACATTTTTAAATCGACATAAATTATTATTTAATTATACACAAAAATTCATCCAGTCGCTCGAGGGTTGTAAAACCTTCAGAAGTCGCACGAATGTTTCTTGGCATTTACAGACATGACTAAAGACTCCGTCCAGTTTCTGAAGTATCGGTAAGCTCTGGGATTAGGCAGATGTTGTTTGGTGTTGCGGTGTTAATCGATGACAGCGAACGTGAAATTTTGGTGGGACGATCGAGGGAATGTTACAACTATCGAAGGACTTCTTGTAGCTGTTGATAGATTTCACAGTCTAGGGATTCGATGAGAGAATTAAATGTCGTCGGACCGACTTGGCTCTGCAGGGAGGTAAGCTGTGACAGCAAGAAGTCGCGAAGGCTGACCGCGTAAATCGGGTCTTGAAGCGCTAGCTACAATAGCACAAATGCACGACTGTAAATATAACTGCAAATACAAAAATGAGCACAATAATTATAATAGTTATTATTGTATACTTACTTCAAGTATGCTCAAGTATGCATATACCTATAGCAAATATGGTCAAGTATGGGTATACTTATTGCAAGTATACTCAAGTATGTGTATACTTACCGCATGACGTCGTTTCTCGTGTTCGGTGTCGGGCTCTTCGTCCGATTGAGGATCGCAGGATGTCCTCACAAAACAACTGAAAACAACAAAATAGCAATTTCATAATCATAAATCCAATGAAAATATGCCTTTTACAATCACTAATATAGTTTCAATACACTTATCTTCTTCAATGATTCATTTATTTTTTTTGTTTTTTTTGGTTTTCCTAATTTAGTTAAGATTCTGATTTGCCTAATTTGGTTAAGATTCTATCAAGTAATAGAAACTACCTACTGTCATACTTAGTAAACATTTCTAGGCCGTTGCATCTTTTTGTTTAACTTGTACATAGGTGGTCCTACTTAGTGGGATTAATGATCCCTTCAGGGCCTTTCCTTGTGGCCATCTCCTATCGTTTGTGTACTTTGTAACTCTGTAATTGTAAGATGATTGTTTGGTTTGGTTACAAAATAAAATGATTTGATTTGATTTGATCAAAATCAGTAAACTTTCAAATCGGCAGTTTCATACCAGTAACTGCATCCACAGATTAAGCGGAAGATGGCAGTTTCTCAAGTCAACCACAAAAGGAAGCCATAGATATGAGAAGTCGAAGCGATTTCATTTTCTTAGCCTCAGCATATGATTACTGGTGTCCAGTCCTCTGCCTCACCACCAGATCTTCCCATCAACACTGTACAATGAGTGTATTCTTTTGATAGTTTTAAGCTTTTGCTAGGAGAAGCACATGGAGCAGAGCTCAAAACAATTTTCAGCTCGGCAGGGATCTTAACCCTGACCAAAAGGCCGAGAGTCCATCTGGCTAGCAACTAGGTTATTGCACAACCATAAACTAAGAAGAACAGCTGAGGCAGCCATGGGTATAAAGTGTTAGCGACTTCATTTATTAGCCTCAGCATATGAGGGCAGGTGGCCAGTCCACTCCCTCGCCTTCTAATCTTCCCACCAACAGTGTATACAGCCAGTGTACTCATCATAGCTGAGTTGGTTAAGGGGTGCAGGTGGAGCAAAACTCTCGAACCAAATTTCTGCCCTGGCAGGGATTTGAACCCATGACTTCACGATTGACAGTCCAGCATGCTAACCACTACACTATCGAGCGCCCCAATAAACAAAAAAGAAACATAACAGCTACTCACTCAGTTTTGACACCGTTTTCTGAGTTGCTTGTACAGACTTCATGAAACGTATCGACACAGAACGTTACGATTGCGTTGAACCGACTATGTGAGGCGCTGCAGAAAACAATCAGCTGATTAATAATTTTATTTATTTTCTACATTTAAATAGACAATAGAAAAAGATGCAAGCACTTTAAAGACCTGCTTGAGGTTCTAATACAGAGTACCTTAAGTGGAGTTCCAACTCTGCCTCATTGGAGATAATGGCCTGACCAATTAGCAGCAGTACATCATGATTAAATTCAAAAACTGGATGAAAAAAAGGGTTAAGAACCTTCTTAAGTCGCATCTGTTTAGATCTGTTGGGTAGCCACATTTAGCGCCTTCGTGAGTTTCTTGTAACACGCTATATAAATGGCCATATACATACATACAAGATAAGTAAAAGCTAAAAAATACACAACAAATAGATAACTAAAACCTGTCTTAAATATTCCGTACAATGTACAAAACACAAACAAGCACAGGGTTGAAAAGCCATGTTGTTTTGCCACATGTTCTTCGCCAAAGTTTACAGCCAATCAACAGCCTGTTGCCTGGCAACATGAAGGGGCCTTATTATTATTATTACTAATATTATTATTACTATTATTATTACCAACACCATCATTTTTAATGTGTGCTAAGTCACACATAAATGGGGGGGGAGTCCGATAGCGCATTGGATAACATGCTGGCATGGAGAGCGAGAGGTACCGAGTTCGAGCCCCGAGAGGGCGGATATGCTTTGTAGGCTGCTATTAGCGCCGTTGTATTGCAGGCTGTCTGTTCTGTTAGTAGTTAGGATTTGAATTGCATAACATGTAAATGTACAGCGCAGTGCGTTTGTCAGGCGCTTCAATAAAGAAAAGATTATTATTATTATTAAATGCGAATCTGAGGTTGTGTTAGTCAGTCGCTAGGTGAAGAGCTGTTCAATAATCCAGATGTCAATGAGAGAGTGGGTGTTGGGGCTAAAACTTGAGTTGTTACATCCTACAGGTCCTTAACTCATTTGTATAATTTTTATTGAGGTATCAATCGATGGTCATTGGTCATTGTGTCTCATTAACAATTTAAATAACAATTGCCTCTAAATACTTTAATTGTGTTTTCGTTCTTACGTATTGTTCAGTAGAGACAGAAGCGCCATCGCACACAGCTTCTTTCTGACCGGCCGCACAACAAACGACATCTTCTCGGAAATGTTATCGTAAAACATTTCGATGACTTCACAATTCTACAATTTTAAAAGTAAAATTCATTTATGCAATAATTTCAGCATGCGAGTTAGTCCACTGTCCACACAAAAAGATTCTAGAAATTCTTTAACTTTGACTGTCGTCCAGGAAATTTCAGCCTGTCAGTTCATTTTCTTTCATAGGGGTGCTCAATAGTGTAGTGGTTAGTGTGCTGGACTGTCAATCAAGAGGTCGAGGGGTTCAAATCCCCACCAAATTTGGGCTTTCTGCTCCACCTGTGCCCCAAGCCAACTTAGCTACACTGAGTACACTGACTGTACACTGTTGGTGGGAAGATGAGATGGTGAGGTAGAGGACTGGCCACTCGCCTTCATAAGCCGACACTAAGAAAATGAAGAAATATGACTTTCGTGCACCCATAATAATAATAACAATAATTATATTCAATATCTATCTGCCTTATTCGTTGCATAAAGTCCAACAGTTCTATTAAAAGCGGAACAGGAAGCTGACTTACCGATCGACCAAACTGCTTCGCTAGTTTTTTAACAAAACTCCAGAAGAACTGCGGACTGTGTAGGATGACTCGAGAGAACAAAACCAGTTGCATCATTGTCATCGACGGAGACTCTATCTGCTACGAGTCAACAGAAAAGGCATTCTACGTACAGCTCATCTAAACAATAATTCAACAGTAAAATTACACTTCATTTATGCTATAATTCATTAGTAAAAGTACACTTCATTTACGTTATAATACAGAAGTAAAAGTACACTTCATTTACGCTATAATTCAGTTATAATACAGTAAAAAGTACATGTCATTTACGCTATAATTCAGTAGTAAAAGTACACGTCATTTACGCTATAATTCAGTTGTAAAAAGTACACTTCATTTACGCTATAATTCAGAAGTAAAAGTACACTTCATTTACGCTATAATTCAGTAGTAAAAAGTACACTTCATTTACGCTATAATACAGAAGTAAAAGTACACTTCATTTACGCTATAATTCAGTAGTAAAAGTCCCTCACTCTCAACTGCTCAGCGCCATCGACTGATTCTTATTCATTAGATAGTGGCAACTAATAAATGCAATAATAAAATAATACGTCTTCTTCAAGTTCTCTGCTCTTGGGCAGGTTCAAATATCCAATGCATTTGCATTTCCTCGAACAAAAGACACATTTATCCACATGACTGATAGCTGTGTACACAGCGCCTCTGAAAGGCCTTAAGACACACTATACAAGTGTTCTGTTACATTACATTACAATTCCAAAAGTGAAGCCTGCCAAAACACAAGTCAAATTCCTAAATAAGTTCCTGACAAGCCACTGACAACAATAATCTGTTTGCTAATAACTGCTTCAATATTAATGATTCAATTTCCATCGTAATCAAATCATAATCAATCCAGACTCTAGACCAACCTCGGCTTCAACGATTGCTTGAAAGACGTCGAAGAAGACGGAGCTGAATACTGCCGGACCATCTTCGGGAAACACCGTGACGATTCGCTCGATGACCTGCACGCACAAACAAGACAACAACAGTTTAAAGTAACTTTCAGCTCAAACATAGCCAGATATAATGAGTACACTGACCGTACACTGTCTCTGGGAAGATCTGACAGCAGGGCATAGGACTGACCAGTGGCCACCTGCCCTCGTATGCAAACGTCATTACAAAGTGCATTGGAAATAGTTTCTAAAGCTGTAACAAACAATCAATCAATCAAAATTTATATAGCGCCCCTTCAGATGTACGCCTTACCTTGTAGACTAAGACCGTGGCTTCTGCATTGACGTGCTTCAGTAGACTGGTCAGCGATGTGGCTAAGGAGGAATAGTATTGCTAAAAGAACACAAAGCGAAGTTTACGTCAGTAATTTAATACCACTAATTGCAATATATAACACCAGCAATGGCAATGAAATTGCTAGTGAAATTATTCTTATTATGCTTCCGTGTTGTATTGGAGGTTGTACTACAGTAGGCTGTTTTGCATAAAATAAAGCATAAAATAAAGAAATTGAAAACATTGCCAAATTCTGTAATAGAATCATACAATGTCTTGAAAAGCTAAAAGCCCGACAGGTGCTGTATAGATGTGGTGATATATAAAAGTAGGTCGTGGTCAATGCAAGTCACATGATTTTGCGGACATGAAAGGAGCCGACCGATAAACACTCCTGAAAGCGATGGAAGATTGTTGACCAAGTTTTCTAATGACGAAACAAACCCTAACCCTGACCCTCATGGCGCCAAACCTGACCCTAACCGACCCTCACCTGACTCTAAATGACCCTAAGATGTCCGCCATTTGAAAATGCCAAGGGAAGTTAACAAGTTCACGTGACATGCTTTAGCCAATAGCATGACAGGTGTGAATGCAGTTGCTTGGATTCCGTTCACGTCCGGGGTGTGAATGGATCCACTACGCAAAAGTAAAGACATCGGTCATCAAGAGATGTCGACAAACCTGGAAGAATTCTGTTGGTGCTAGAACGATGTACGCATCAATAACTTTCAGGCAAACTTGTAACGACTCCGTTCCCAACTCTACAACAAAGAACACACACAAAACCAGTTGTCAAAAGACCAATGTGATAAGAATACACAGTAGCTGGCTGGTCAGAAAGGTTGCCTTGTAACGCACAGAGTTCGGGCTCAAGCCTCCTCCACGCAGATGGTAATTCTGACCTTGAACAAGTCCTCCACTCACAACTGCTCAGCACCATCAACTGATGTTTCGTCGTGGGACATTGCCACTTAATAAATATGTGACCCAAGGGATCAAAATGAGTCGGATGTTGGCAATTTACATTCCAAGGAAAACAGCAAAATATGATCAGATGTCACTTTTCTTATTTTCAGATTTTAATAAAAATGGGTGAAATTTTTTTACATTTCTGAAGTCTCAGATTTGATGAAATGCAATGTTTTAATGTGTATTTTCAGAATTTCGTACAGAAAATACTTTTTTTTGATTATATATTAAAATAAATGAAAAAAAACCATAATCATTCGTAACTTTGTCAAAAAATAAGTTAGAACAAAACTTTTGGTGTCATTTTAAAGCAAAAAATGTGGTCTTTAAGAATATGTAAAATACTCATATTCTAAAATTTCCGACATGCGACTCATTTTGATCCCTTCGGTCACATATTACAAATAATATTTTCCGAATAGAACCAATATGCATGCATAACTGAATGTCGTGTCTGACTATTCCATTTTGTACCTCCCATTCGCATTTCTGTGTGACATGTCGCATGTTAAAAATATTTTTAATAATAATAATAATACTAATGGCTCACCTATCAACGGTCCCATATTTGAGAAGAGATCTAGGAGCTGAGGCGTGGCACATGGTGAGCACTGAATGGTGTTGTACCAGAGCTCAAGGCCGTCTTCGTAGAGGTAGATGTGAGGTGGTTGCGTGACGTCGGTGCTCAGTTTTATCACAGGCAACAGCAGATCGAACATGTTTATGCAGACGCTTCCAAGGCTCTACAAGAAAACACACATATACACAACATGCTATTTACGCGGTGCAGTCAGGTCCAATACTCAAAGGTCAGTTAACAAATACCCTGGTATTATAAACACAGTTCTTCAAGGTATCGAATAACTCATGCAGGGTGTCATATGGTGATAAACCATGCAAGTTGAGGTTACTGCTATTACAGGGTCACCCCATGTCTAAGAAAATTATTACCTACATTCATTCATTCATTTCAGATATTTATATAGTGCCCCTTCAAGATTTCTACTCAGAGGCACTCCTGACTACAGTGCGGACACTGAATCGGAGTTTCACGCTGAAGCGCATGAGCAACTGCGAGTGAAGGACTTGCCCAGGGTCCCTACGCGGCGGCTTGAGGTGGATTCGAACCCGCAAAGCACCCCTACACCACCGCGCCCCACATACATACATGACATAAATACAAATACATGTGTATTAGCTGTGTAACTGGACTGACCTGTACCAGATGAGTGAGCGCCGTGAGAATGGCACAGCGGAGCATGTTGTGCTCGGCAGAGGCGTCCCACAGCATCGGCAGATACTGAATGAGTAGACTGACGTGAGGCCGAATGTCTGCCTGCATTCGCTCGATGATGTACGACATGACGTGAAGAATGGTCATCTACGACAGAAGAATGCGATCATGCGTTACGAAGCGTTAAGTTTCAGGCAGCCATCCATGGGTATGAAGCGTTAGCCTCAGCATATAAAGGCGGGTGGCCAGTTTTTTCCCTCGCCATCTCACCTTCCCACCGACAGTCGGTGTACTCATTATAGCTGAGTTGGCTGGGGCACACAGATGGAGCAGAAATCTCAACATCCTTTAAGCAACAACTTAAAACTCTTCTATTTGGTGAATCTATCGGTCACTTAGCTTCCAACCTCGGCATCCATCTTCCATTCCGATCCTCCGATTCAAGTATTGATGTCTGGCATATATTATTCATCCATTCATTCAACACATAAATACATACATTAAAACATACACAACAACATACATACATATCGGCTTCCCAAACTGTTGCATGGTTTGGTTTTCTGCCAAAAGCAAGACAGACCTGTCAGTCCATTGCTCAATTTATAGGCTACATTATATACGACTGTACTGTAGGCCCATAGACTGGTCGCCTGCTATGTATAACCGGTTAATACGATTTAGCGCCTTTGAGATGTGGATATGGCGCAGAATGGAGAAAATCAGCTGGGTGGAGCGAAGAACGAATGAGGAAATCTTACAGCTGGTGGAAGAAAGAAGATCACTGATAGGCACTATACGGGGCGGCAGAAGAAATGGATAGGACACATCTTAGGTCAGGAAGCAAAAGGCTTAAGTAAAGCACAGATGCAAAAGATGTTAGCAAAGTTAGTATCTCCGTCTAAGGCTATGCGTCACGTCACCTGATCACAATTATCCTAATTATCCTAATTAAATGGTAAAACTTAGAATCATTAAACAAGCAGCGTTGTTGAAATGTTTCGAGTTTACCTTTGTCTCAGAAACATCTTTCAGCAAAAGGATCAGCTTTCCAAAGCAGGCATCCAAATACTAACAACAAATATCACACAACCATTAGGAACACAGACAATTTCATTTTCAGTATCAATCTAGTCTAATTTAAAACGAAAAGATAATTACATGCAAATTCAAAAAAGCAAAGATTGAAACTTTAAAGATTAAAATTAAATTATACATGTTTTAGCAAGGAAAAACTACTGTAATTGTAATTGAGCATTTATATAGCGCTGCTCAAAAATCAGCAATTAAAAAAATCTGTAATTTATGTAAAAATCAGCAACGAAAAATCTGTAACTTATGTAAAGCTTTGATTTTGTAGAATATGGCAATTAAATGCCTACACTTCTTTAAACAGACTTTTGTTTATGAGTTCTGTATTAATTACCTAAATCCTTTTTCATGTTTTAAATTCAAATGGTCAACAGCAAATAAAAACTGAGATTCTTACCGGCAGGAACTCTTGCGTGTTGAACTCAAACACGTCGATAGGTACACACAGGTTAAGGAAGCTAAATTATCAGAACTGTTCTATTTTCCTTAATTAACAGACAAGAATTACAATCAAAACAATTTCTTAAGTATGTGCACAGAGACAATAATTTGTATTCATAGGCTGAAAGCAACAGTAGCATTATTACGTCCCAAATTACAACTACATTATCCCAAGTTACAACAACTACATTCCGCTACAGTATCCATCATCAGAAAGGATATCACTCTTGAGAGTGAGGGCGGCTTCGATCCGAACGACAAGATCCTGTGATTGATCGAGGAACGGAATAACGCTTTCGTAGAGCTTCGGTCGAAGAGAATTGGACAGCTTCACTCCCACCCAACAACCGATTAACCAGATGACACGGCGTTGGATGATGCGATAGCTGCAGCAAAAAGGCAGCAGCATCGTCATAAACCAAATCCTAAAAATACTTTAAAATAAGAAGAAGTGCAGTCCCTTAAACACCTTTTTATAGTCTTGCAGATGCCCTATATATAAAAGAAGAGCAGTCCCCTAAGCTAGTGTGATAGGTAGTCATGATTATGAAGTGATAGCAACATAATTTTCTTAGCCTCGGCATATGATTATATGTGGCCAGCCATCTACCTCGCCGTCTCATCTTCCCACCATCAGTGTACTGTTCTAGCTGAGTTGGCTAGGGGTGCAGATGGAGCAGAAATCTTGATACAAATGTCTGCCCTTGTGGGGATTTGAACCCCCGACCTCTCGGGTAATCTTCCAGCATGTTTACCACTAGACTATACTTTAAAATAAATAAATAGTAAACACATATTTAGAATGTGTAGTTTTAGCAGGTAATAATTTTCACTTGTAAACATACTTCGGGTGTTTGATTTGCAGATCCGGCAGCAGATTCCGAAGGAAGAGCTCGTCGAAATTCACCACCTCATAGAGGTCGAAGGATGCGATGCCAAGAGCGCAGTACACTTTAAAAAAACATTCAACACGTTGGTAAGACATTACAGCCATTAACCACATTCTAATCAGAAGTTTTTGCATATCGGTACAGAAACTGCAGAAGGCAGTGTTCACGCACCCTCGATTCTCTGTGAGTCGCTATGGCACACTAAAAATCAACAGGTAACTAAATGTTGAATAGACCCCTAAGCTACCCTGAGAAGCAGCTATGGGTATGAAGTGTTGGTGACTACATTTTCTCAGCCTCGTACTGTATTATTGTATAACGGCTGACTACTCATACTTAAGAAACATAACATAACATATATTTATATAGTGCAATTTCAAGGAAAACTCGTCAGTAGCGCTCCCGACCCGATAAGGAGAACCCTCGCTCAAACAGAATAGGCTTCAAGTGCTTCTGGAACGGAGAAGAAGACAGGCTGACTAGCTGAACGTTGTTCCAGGCCACTTGAGGACCGAAGCAAGATTATGAAAGTAGATCGTGAAAGACTGCACCTGCATCCTTCCTCAGCACAGCACTCAAGTCATTTGGATCGACGGAATTCTTGTTTTCATGAAGCATTTCGATGAGCAGAGGCAAGAGAGGACAGCTAAATTCTTTGACAAGGTTTCGGAAGAGATGCTCGGTACATGGCTGAAAGCAGAAACAAACGACCAAATCAACTAATATTCAAAAAAACCCGCACGAAACTTTGTATAAAACCAATTTTAAAACATCACAGATTCTCGTAAAAGTTTCGCGGCAACACACAACTGCAACAAACATTTTCAAAAGCTTAAGAGTGGGGCATGGAGGCCGATTGGTTAGAGTGCTTTGCCTGTAGCATGGAGAGTACGGGTTTGAGCCTCCATTCAAGTGGTTAATTACTCTGTAGGGACCTTGAGCAAATCCTTCACCCACAATTGCTCTGCGCCATTGATGTTCTGTCGTATGGTCGTGTGCACTTCTGAACTTTGGAAGGAGGGCAATATCAAAATACAGTTCTATTGCATTGTATAAAATGCTTGAATAGGCCTGATGAGAACTTTATGTGAATATTTTCAAAAGTATCAATTCTAAATATAATACTGGTTCATATACTTTCATATTGTTTTTAATTGACTTTACAATGCCACTAGTGGATTGCAATTGAAATTGCTTAACGACTAAATTTCTAACAAATACCTATCGTTTTACAAATGATATGTTACCACACTACAGTAACTAGACAATTATGACAACGCACCCGCATGCTGAACTTCCACGAGTCACCGGATTCTTCAGACACTGTACACAAGAAAACGCAAACAGTTTAGACGTTGACATATTGATCACACAAATGCTAGCTAATAAAAATATAAATTAAAAAAATCAGATGGAAAAAATGGACTGAGTTTACTCCCACAAACAGTATTACATTAAATCTTGACAAGCTCAAATCCAATTCAAATGTTTCTTAAGCATTAAACTCCAATTCAAGAGGCTTCTTAAACATTCAAACTCCAATTCAAATGGCTTTTTAAGCATTTAACTCCAAATCAAATATCTTCTTCAGCATTTAAACTCTAATTCAAATTCTTTTGATATCTTATTAACTTAAAACCTTCTTCCAACCGCTCTGCCTCTACACTTACTGAAGCTCTCGGGATCTGATTCCCAGCAGACAAGGTCGTCCTGCGTCAGGACGAAGTAGTGAAGGACGAGATGTCGACAGAGCGTCACGAGTACTTCATCCGTGAAAAACTCAGTTTTGATTCTGTGTGCCATCAGCGTAACCGGATTCTTCGTTTCTACCACAGAACAAATAGAGGGATGTTATTTACAATAACGCCGAGAAAGGCCGGTGTTTAAACCCCCAAAGCGCAACCCTACAATTTACGTTCAATGCTCTAAGGGTGGCTTCATCTTTTCATATCAACTGCAAATTATGTATCTTCTGCAATTTCCAACGGCCAATTATTCGTGGTCTTAAATGGCGACCTATACTTTTAGAAACGACACAAAAGAAGATGAGAACACCGAAATACCTTCAATGGTTTTGGCCGGTCGATAGGTATCACATTTCAGAATGCTCTGGATCAGGTTCAGAGCGAAAACGGTGAACCGCTCAAAGATTAAACCTGTAAGAGAGCAAAATCAAATCAAAGCCTAATCGCACACTCACAGAAAAGAAATCCATCCAATCAAAGCCTCCACCTAATACGACCAATCCTTTCAGGACTTCTCATCCTGGACTAAACCCACCTCAGGTGCTCTGCCTCCTCTCTCCGGTCTCTATGGCAACCGGACCCGGAGCCCCACTGGACATTCTGGACAACCTCTCTGACATGACACAGCGCTCGTGAATAAACTGGTGCCCTTCTTTTAGCTTTCAACTAGCACTTTAAAAATGTAGAGTTCACGATTGTGATTACAAAAGAAGAAGCCCAAGAACTAAGAATCATCTATTTTTCACCGGTTATACCCTCGACCCTGGGTTACTCCATATGCCCTTCGTCCTGGGCCTAACTAATTCTCACTCCCAACAAAGGATACCACAAACTTTGTTCCCGGCGTATTTATAAGGGCATCTATAAAACCCTAAACCCTTTAAATTACCAATTAAAAGCTACTTATGTCTTGACCAAACGTTTAAAAGGTAAACTTAATGCCTACAAATGGCCATATTTTTTTAATCGCATTGCGTTCTGACAATGTGTTAATGAATAAACGAAAATTCTATTCTCTTCTAAGATACACCTACCATTGCCTTGGTTGGTGAAGTTGTAGAGTGCGGCCATTTCAAGCGACGGCCGGATAAGTTCAACAAAACTTTCCGCATGTTTGTCCTGAACATCGTAGAGCTGCAAGACGAAAGAAAAACCTCAGGTCACAGAAGATATATTGGGTTTGCAATTGTTAAAGATTATAAAATACAATCCAATAAAGCACACATTGAATAAATGTAAAAAAGGCTAAAATATGTTAGATGCCAACTACAAATCCAGAAGATCAGTCTGTAAAACAAAGAGGCAGCCTATGGTGGATAAGCAACATGAAAGAGGTAAGTCTTAAGTTATAGCTTACCACTTTTGAAAGAGTTGTGATCACTTTTTCTCTCTTTGGCAGCAGATCGGGACTTAGTGATTCCAACAGTGGTTCTAAAAAAACAAACACAAAATTATTACTGCCAATTGCAGCTTTAATAACAGATATGTATAATATGAATATACAATCAAGTTAACATCCCCAGGGGCTAACAGAGAATAAATCTAACATCTGACTTTCAGTACCTCAGTGAGATGAAGAGTTAATTTTGAAGAATTTCATGAATTTATGGGTAGCAGGACCAACAGCGCTGTCAGTAGCATTTATGCTGGTTTATATAAAACATTTTTAAATGCCCACATACACGCATATCTTATAAATAAGGATCTTTTTGATGGATTATGACTTTGAATTAATCACCAAATGCACAATATGTTAAAAGCTTTACCAGGGCCACAGCAACACAGCAATGACTTCCAAACCATGTTGCCACCATATGAAAAATCTAACGTCCATTTGGGGAAAATCGAGATAACAAATGAGAATTGGGAAACATAATTTCAGTTATAGAATATCCTAGCAGAAATATCACTTGCTCTCAGCTTCAATTGCTACTTGAGACTACTTTTATCCAGTTTATCGGGAGCACCTCTGAGTAGGAATCTTGAATGGTGCTATATAAATTTCAATTAATTGATTGATTGATTGATTGATTGACTTACTGGCTTTCAGAAAGTGATCTAATCGCTGGAGGACAAGTCGCATGAAATCCATCGCAGACGCACTTTTGTTTAACTCGCTGAAACCGTATATTATCAACTGGCGAAGAACTAAAACAAAAAGTGAAGAAACTATTTTACATGCCTCCCTAAGTAACGAGTTACAAAATAACATTACAAGAAAAGACAGAATTAGCCTGACCAGTGTGACCACTGTGCATTCAGTTGCACTGAATAGCAGTTCTGAATTTAAAATTCACAGAATTGTAATTGTAAATATGACAATTTATAAAGCATTGTCGCTAGCAAGCTACTTCTAGGATGCTTAACAAAACGGTCTACTGAATATCAGTGAATTGAGATACTAATCTCAATAGTTTATTTGTTTAGTTCTATTTACTTATTTATTTTAAACTATTTTGCAGTTCATTATTGACAGCACATGCATTGTACTTGTTAGATTTAACATTAAATTTAAAATTAAGATTCGCATTTCTGAGTGACCTTGAGCATGTTAAAAATGCCTGTAATAATAATAATAATAAGTTTATCGGCTTCTACAGAGAAACTTAACCTTACAAAGGCGACCAACAGTTCTGGCAACAGGAGTAAATTATGTATATGTTATAGACAAAGACCAGTCCTTTAAACACCTTTTTATAGCTGTGCAGCCGCTCTGTATATAGAAGAAGAGCAGTCCTTAAGCAAGTCCTGAAGCAGACCTAATACGAAGTGCTAGCAACTTGATTTTCTTAGCCTCGGCATATAAGGGCAGGTTGCCAGTCCTCTCCCTCGCCGTCTCATCTTCCCACTGACAGTGTGATCAGTGAACTCATTATAGCTGAGTTTGCTAGAAGGCACATGTGGAGCAGAAAGCTCAAATTTCTGCCCTGGCGGGCATTCAAAATCCCAACCTCTCGATTGACAGTCCAGCGCACTAACCACTACACTATCGCACACCATGAATCCAATTATTTATATCTTTGGTTGAACTCCTACCCTTTAGGACGAGAATGCTCCGATCCAAGGCGACTCCCGCCGCAAAACTCTCTCGACTTTGAAGGGCAGAGAAGAAGCTGTTATTATTCGTCTCCCACATCAAGAACATGAACGAGAAGACGTTAGACGTCAGCTACAAATCCACAATAATCATCATTATTATTATGCACATATTAAGTGTCACTATCTAATGACCAAGCACCAATCAATTGCATTGAGCAGTTGTGACTAGCTCTGTGATGGAGGAGCATGTGACATTCCTTCTCCCTCCTCCAGTCCCTAGCAACCAGCACCCTCCTACATTATAACTACAAACAGAATTACAGTAGTAAAAGCAAAGCACAGTATGCCACACACTAGGACGACTCAAATGTACAGAATTTATATACCATTCGGGGAAGTTTTTACATCTATAGACTAGCATTCAGAATCAGGCTGCAGATGGGCAGAGAGATAGCTGAATGGTAACACGCTGGAGAACAGAAGGACGTGGGTTTGATACCCACTAGCCACGTATGGTCGACTCAGCCTTCCACTCCCTAGAGGCCACTGCAAAAGTCCTGAGCAGTACAACAGATGGGTGCCTTGCAGGCTGTCATACAGTTAAATTTGACTCCTGTTAAACTTGTTATCATCTGTTACTACTATATCATGTAATCTTACTGTGTATTGTCAGTCTAAATTACCGTAATAAACAAATATTATTACTTATACGATTAAAACCAGATTTTTAGCTGTTTCAACTTACCTCTTCGAATACCTTTATTTCTCCCTCACATCGCCTGGAAGCAAGCGATAAGACAACGTGATAGAAAACCAACATCGCCCGATGTTGGCATAGCAAGTCGTTGACGCGAACCGCCTCTAGCAGGACGGGAATTAATTCCGGCCAGTATCGCGGGCAGTCGAGCCGCGCAATCTTGCCGATTAGTACCGACAGCTGAGTGGCAATCTGAATGACTGGTTCGTTAAAACTTGCAATGAGTTGACTTCGAAGGGTGGACTTTTCTTCCTCGGAAATGGCGCTGTGGAAAAACACACTGCAAGTATCAAACGAATGTACCGCAAATGCTTAAAAACAGAATGCATCAGAATGGATGCCATGAATAAGATCTTAGATAACACTGTAGTTCCTGGTACACAAAAACTAAGTTTAATGCTGACAATTTTTGCATTTGAGAATATAAATATATGACATTCTGCTATATACGGTAAACTCCCAAAGAACTTTAGTCTAGTTTCACCAGAATATATTCAACGGCATCATGTCAATCAACATATACATTTAAGTTAAATTCATAGCATAATGAGCAAAGATGGCCCACATTAAACTTAATGCCTGCTAAGTACACAGGCATGAACTTGACGTGAATATACATGTATATTTCTATACATTCAGCTTCTAATCCAAGTTGTTTTTGGATCACTCTCGAATATTACAATAACACAAAAAACCCAATGAAAATTTAATACCTGAACGCCAATGAGTCTCATGACTCATTGCATCCCACTGAGTCATGGGTCTCATTGGAGTGCATTACCAATCAAAGCCCTGAAAACGAACTTCTAAACTCGAAGCTGAAGTCGCAATACCTTGGTGCATTGCGTCTCCAGTATCTGTCGACTCCGTTCTTGAAGTACAGGACAGCCAGCCATCGTACGCTCACATCCATATCGTGTTTCAGGAATACGGACTAAAAACAGCAATCAACGCTTGACTCTAAGATTGTGCTGCAACAGCTTGGACACATGGAAATATTTAGACCAACAACATGTTAATTAATTAATTAATTAATCAAAGTCGTTTGATCAGCTCTATGTAGTATGCAGCATCTAAGTACCTCCCTATGTGTACAATTACAATGGGGGGGTCCGGTGGCGCGTTGGATAACATCTGGCGAGGAGTGCGAGAGGTAACCGAGTTCGAGCCCAAAAAGGGCGGATTTGCTTTGTAGGCTGCTATTAGCGCCGTGTATTACAGGCTGTCTGTTCTGTTAGTAGTTAAGTAGTTAAGATTGTTTCAATTGCATAACATGTAAATGTACAGCGCAGTGCGTTTGTCAGGCGCTAAATTAAAGAAAAGATATTATTATTATTATTATTATTATTACATCAATGTATGCACTATGCAGGTATGTATGAAGATACTTAAAACAAAAGTACATTATGTGTGAGAACTATGAACACAGTTTTCACAGTCAGAGATCATGCAAACTAAACAAGAAACATCTAAGTTGAGTTTTAAATAGACTTAAAGTTCGATATATTACCAAAGATCTTGCATCACAGCCTTGCATGTTTGAAAACAACCACCAAATGCTACTGGCAACATTATTTATGGTAACGAAACATGAATAGATTTACCGCTAGTATGCTGTAGAAGCCTGGTTGGCTCTCCCATAATTTCAGTTGATGTTCCGCCGGCTTGAGGACCTGTGCATCCTGGCTACAGGCTCGAATCAACGCATTTAAAACGGCCGATGGGTCTAGTGCCGTGTTCATCTTGGACTCTATCAGCTGACTGTTCAAAGAAATAATTATCATTTCATACACAACAAAACTGTCAACATTGTAAGTATGAAACAGAGATGAGCATGATTAGTTAAACTGCTAATTTATTAGAATTAGAATTAGCTGATTGTCTAATCGATTAGCCAATTGATTAGTCAAATTGCTATTCGATTAGAATTAGAATTACCTACTGAAATCTGCTAATTGATTAGAATTAGAATTAGCAAAATCTTGTAGCTAATCGATTAGAATTAGCTGTTTGTCAGATGGTTTTTTAATAAAGGATATACTTACTTACTAATCATTTACCTAATCGATTAGAATCTATTCGATTAGTTGCCCATCTCTGGTATGAAAACACTTATTATAGCACATTTTAAGCAACTCACGAAAGCGCTGTTACAATTACAACATTACACTTCTGAGTAGAGAACATGAAGGGGTGCTATATAAATTCTGACTGATTACAACAGAAGAACTATAGACCTTCACTGCTAACTCGTCATAACACTGGTAACTGTCACGATCTGTCTGTCTGCGATTGATCACCATGGAAACAACATGGCCCTCCCAGACTGATAGAATAGAGAGCTTTAGTAAAGAGCATTGTGAAGATCACAGTGCTCTATTCCATAGGAGTTTGGGCGGCCATATTGTTTCCATAGTGACTGGTCACAGGAGGTTGGATCTTGACTATTACCGATGTTATGCTATAATCACAACATGATAAAACGTTAAAAGAGCGCGATACAAGTTCCCAGATACATACATACGTCAGTTTCTAAGGTTTAACCGAATTTTCGCAACAGTTAACATGTAGGGCATTCGCAAGCCAATAAAATGCAGAAAATTTTTGAAAAATTTTTTAAAGTTGAAACTACTAAAAAAATAAAAAATTAACTAAATAAAATTTAACCAATATGGATCTAAACCCGAAACAGTATGGTCTGGAAAATTTAGCTTATAAGGTTTAACCGAATTTTGGAGTTAACAAGTAGGGCAAAGCCAACAACTAGTGAAACCGTACGGGCCCGAAAAATTTAGCAATTTGTTGGGAAACACAACTAATGATGCTTATATATTACCGACTATCCCAAATCTTCCTTCCACCTGTCGCCAGCTCATTCATAAAAACAATGACGTCACGTTAGATTTAAAAAAAATAGCCATATAATCTTATGAAAATGTGAAATTAACAATGCAAACGTCACCGACATCATTCACTCCCCATTACTCCTAATGAAAAGGGCAAACATTTCGTATCGGGGTGCATAAGTTTACTGGCGTTTGATGGCATCTTTTGGCATGCTGCGCGGAAGGCACCATGTTTTATAATGACGACTAACCCTAACCCTAACCGACACTCACGGCGCCTAACCTTACCCTAACCGACACTCACAACGCGAGAAAACCTACGTACCCCGATTCTAAACGTTTACCATGAAAAGCCCGGCAAACTGATAGTATCGGGGGTTGATGATTGGACAGTATCTTTGGGCATGCTGCGCAGACGCCGGACGATACCAGGATTTCTAACAACGACACTAACCCTAACCCTAACTGACATTCACGACGCCTGTATACCTACGCACTACAACCTTCAGCCCCCGATACTATAAGCATGCTGAAAAGCCCTACACACGTGTGCTGCGCTATTTATCAGACATAGACCATCAGCCGATCATCAGACGTTGGTCTCTCCATGAATCGATCAAGAGACGAAATAACAGAAAAATACAATCAGTTCATACATTGCAGATGTTTTTCAAATGTAAAATCCAAAGCGTCGTCGAATCGGGCTCTGATTTCGGTTGACTATCCTCAAATCGTCGCTCGACGAACGTTTTAACAATTAATCGGATTTTTTCCACTGGAAAACGAGTGTTCACTTTTAAAGGAAGTCGCCATTGATCGTTGCTTAAAGTCCAAGGACGAATAATCGCAGGACTGGAAAGTCTTTACAAGATGGCCTCCGCGGGGTGAACGCATATGCACCGCAGCACACCTGGCGGTCAGATAGTAAGGTATATCTCCAACATTTTATCAGCGCCACACAAAGTCACCTCAGTGAGACTAGCTCATTTACGGCACTATAATTAGGCCTATCAAATCAAGTCAGCAAGAGCCAAGTTGTTTGGTCCGTTTCGATGCCAGGTCAGAATCCGAGAGTTATAACATACAGTAAAGTATGACAGATGCTATAATGTTTTGTTTAGATAACAAATGCATTGTAGTCTGTTATAGCACCGAATAGATCATATAGCTTTGTCTATTCTGTGGTTATAGCTATGAAGAAAACTAGACTCCTATTGTAATTGTAATTGTAATCCTGTTATCTAGGAGTGATTCTTCCACGTTCTATGAACTCCTTATGACATATTTGTATCACCGTGGTTGACCAGGAGTGCCTCTGAGTAGGTTTCTTGAAGGAGCGCTATATAAATATTGTTGAAATGAATGAATTAATGTACTTTCTGAGTAAAAAAATGCCTGTGGAGAGTCGAACGTCTGGTATTAAAAAATTGGAGCGTGGCGACACCTGTGCGTAGGAGTACACCAGAGATAAAGTGTTTCTCACAAGTTTCGATTCCGACATTCTATGTTCAGTCTTTTAAACAAAAGACTGAGAGTAGGGCTCTACTGACCTTTGTTGACGTATAATTTATTTAGCGCTAAGTTACGTAACAGAAATTAATTGCTAAATTTCGAAATTAACTGGACATAATTAGCCTATATAACTAGATCAAAACCTTTTCTCGGACGTCTAATTTGAAACCATTCTTTGCGTCGTAATACTGCCATACTCACAATACTTTATAATAATTGGAACCTAACCACACTAGAGTACTTAATAAGTAAGTAGGCCTAAACAAGAAAGGTACCCATAAGGCAGTGACGTGCGATTCGGATTGATTGGTTTGTTTTGTTGGAGTTTAACAACGCTGTCACAAAAAAGGCGATTTTAGCGTTGCCCTCCTTCTTTGTCCAGTCTTGGAACTGTGTCCTCCATTAAACGCGGACGGATAGGCCTAGATTCCAACTGTTTAACGGCGTCAAAGGCCGTTGATGTCAGTAGAATTTTTTTAACACTTCTTATGTGCACCTTTCGAACTAAAGACTGAAATTGAAATTAATTAACCAGACCAAGTTAGTAGTAGTTTTCATTTTTCTTCGTTCACTCCTTCTTATGACATCAGATCTCGAGGCTGTTCACAGCGACAGGCAGAACTACTTTGAACAGTCCCACCACTCGTTATTTATTAGAAGATTACGGCTGGCTGGATCCAGAGTTTAACGACACCTGCTGGCTACAGAAGCCGTTGACTTTCTCAGAAATTAAATTTTTTACAGTTACCACCGTATGGCCTAGTTGGCCTATAGCCCAATACCTTCTTGTCAGGATATCACACTGTCAGAACTTATTTACTACAAGGTTTAACGTCGTCATAACATATGACATCAAAGGCCGTTGACGACAATTTAAAACATATACAGAATACAGTTCAGTGAAAATGAATTCATACTCTTATACTATCGAACCGTTCGTCTGCTTTCACTTATTGTCCGAACATCGCAGCTTAAAGAGGTGTGTAATTATGTCGAACTGTATTACAGTTCTCACCATTCATTCACTAACCTCATTCAATTACAAATTACATGCAATATTGTAAGTGAAATACAATTACAATTACTGGACTTAAAATGTAATTCAATTGCAATTACAATTGCAATTACAGAACTTGTAAAATTACGTAATTCAATTGCATCGTAATCGTAATCGTAATCTCCAAACTTCTAAAGCGCCGCTCGAAAGCCAAGCGCAGGGCACCAGCTTATTCACGAGCGCTGACATGTATTTCATGTATTACATGACATTGTATTTAAATTACTGAACAACACTGTAAACAATCGATAGAATGGTTCCACACTTCGACTGCTGCACTGTTAACTTCAGGCTCACGTTAGACACCTTTATTTATATTCTTCTGACTCAATATATTAATATGTGCCTAAATTTGGTTTATTAGCAAAACATCTTAAATAAAATGCTATGTTTTATGTGAAGTAGATTTTAACATCAAGACTGCTTCGTGCAGGCTGTATGCTAAGCGAAGTTTAGGTCTATAAGCCTAATCAATAAAGGAAAATTTATGTAAATACTGTTGTTTAAAAACTCATGCAAAAAGATTTTTCTTTGTACATGTAATCAGTTATTAAATTGTACATACGGTAAAGGCTAGGCCAGCCTTGTTTTTAACGTTTGTAACTATTTCTACAATATTATTGTCTGATTATGTAATGCAATGTAATTAGCAACCTCTATTGCGCCGTTGTCTAATCACTCTAATGCACAAGGCATCAACCGATGGCACACCAAAACCAAACCATTATCAGGTCAACATCCAGAAGATCAGTCCGAGACAGAGAGCCAGCCTACGGCGGATAAGCAATTTTAAAGACGTAAGTTTATATCGATTATAATATGATTATGTCGTTTGATTACTTGTGTAAAATTACGAATAGCATAAGAATCTCAAGTTATGGTTGCAAGCATTATAAATTTCCTCAAAACTCTAGTAAATTTGCAAAAAAAGAGGATTAAGAATCTCATTTGAGAAGAAAAACATTTGTCAATTATTATGAAATCTGCCAAAAAATAAAGCTTGCAGTTATACATTTGCGTGTAAAACTGATGCTAGTAGGCCCTATGTGTTGCTTGATAGCTTCATGTGTCACATTATCATAAAGCAGATAGATATTTCTTTACTAGTATCATTTTTTACTACCAAAAACTTTGAGGCTGCCACACGATGATGATTATGACATCGCTTATTACCAATATCAGGCTCTGATGTAGACACCTTTAATAATGTATTTCTCGATTATATAATAGGCCTCTCTGTCTCTCATTAGGTGTAATTATTGATCATTAGCCGTGGCGTAAATCATTGGGGGGGAAAGAGGGGACTGTCCCCAAAAGTTTTGAGTTAAGCTCGTCTGTCCCCCCCAAAATCCGGCCCTCGTATGAATAATCTGTCCCCCCAAAGTTATGTATAGATTTTCGCCTCTGATCATTAGGAATGTTTAACGATGAAATTATGCTATACAAACGGCGAGAACTGATAAAAATAATCAGACACCTCTTTTAAGTTGTCATATTCGACCTATAAGTGAAAGTGGTCCTATATTATGGCATTATATAATTGACATTTATTTCTTAAAACCTCTGAAATATCTTCTTTTTTTATTTATCCATCTACTTTAACTTGCGGGAATCTTGCTTGCTTGCTTGCTTGCTTGCTTGCTTGATTGAGCCACAGGCTAAAAAGTCAAATCTTTGCGACGACTAGTTCGATCACTTACAATCATTCAATCGTCGTGAAACTTGGCAGATAGACTCGCCCTCGCACACACTTCATTCTATCAAAATTTCAGCTCCCCCAAAAGAGGCTAGCTTATAGAATCGGGGACTCAACTTTTCGAATCGGGGAATCCCCTTTTGCGATACGCAGCGTTGCCATTGGCCAGCGTTGTCATTGGCTGCAACAATAATGGGCGCGCTGCCTCGTTAAGCGTGCTATGTTGTAAAATGAACGGGGACTATTTTCAGAGTACACGTTATAGGATAGTAGATGGATATAGTAAAAAACTTTGTTTTTACGGGCTGTATTTTATATCCATCTAGTTTAACTTGCAGGAATCTTGCTTGATTGATTGATTGAGCCACAGGCTAAAAAGTCAAATCTTGCGACGACTAATTCGATCACTTACAATCATTCAATCGTCATGAAACTTGGCAGATAGACTCGCCCTCGCACACACTTCATTCTATCAAAATTTCAGCTCCCCCAAAAAGGCTAGCTTATAGAATCGGGGACTCAACTTTTCGAATCGGGGAATCCTCTTTTGCGATACGCAGCGTTGCCATTGGCCAGCGTTGTCATTGGCTGCAACAATAATGGGCGCGCTGCCTCGTTAAGCGTGCTATGTTGTAAAATGAACGGGGACTATTTTCAGAGTACACGTTATAGGATACTAGATGGATATAGTAAAAAACTTTGTTTTTACGGGCTGTATTTTATTTATCCATCTAGTTTAACTTGCGGGAATCTTGCTTGCTTGATTGATTGCTTGAGCCACAGGCTAAAAAGTCAAATCTTGCGACGGCTAATTCGATCACTTACAATCATTCAATCGTCATGAAACTTGGCAGATAGACTCGCACTCGCACACACTTCATTCTATCAAAATTTCAGCTCCCCCAAAAAAGGCTAGCTTATAGAATCGGGGACTCAACTTTTCGAATCGGGGAATCCCCTTTTCCGATACGCAGCGTTGTCATTGGTCAGCGTTGTGATTGGCCGCAGTCGTAAAATGAACGCGGACTATATATTTGTAGAGGTAACTGCTTCATAAGACGCATTATAGGATACTAGATGGATATAGTAAAAACTTTGTTTTTACGGGCTGTATTTTTTATCCATCTAGTTTAACTTGCGGGAATCTTGCTTGCTTGCTTGCTTGCTTGATTGAGCCACAGGCTAAAAAGTCAAATCTTGCGACGACTAGTTCGATCACTTACAATCATTCAATCGTCGTGAAACTTGGCATATAGACTCGCCCTCGCACACACTTCATTCTATCAAAATTTCAGCTCCCCCAAAAAAGGCTAGCTTATAGAATCGGGGACTAAACTTTTCGAATCGGGGAATCCCTTTTCCGATACGGAGCGTTGTGATTGGCCAGCGTTGTGATTGGCCGCAGTCGTAAAATGAACGCGGACTATATATTTGTAGAGGTAACTGCTTCATAAGACGCATTATAGGATAGTAGATGGATATAGTAAAAAACTTTGTTTTTACGGGCTGTATTTTATTATCCATCTACTTTAACTTGCGGGAATCTTGCTTGCTTGCTTGCTTGATTGAGCCACAGGCTAAAAAGTCAAATCTTGCGACGACTAGTTCGATCACTTACAATCATTCAATCGTCGTGAAACTTGGCATATAGACTCGCCCTCGCACACACTTCATTCTATCAAAATTTCAGCTCCCCAAAAAAGGCTAGCTTATAGAATCGGGGACTAAACTTTTCGAATCGGGGAATCCCCTTTTCCGATACGGAGCGTTGTGATTGGCCAGCGTTGTGATTGGCCGCAGTCGTAAAATGAACGCGGACTATATATTTGTAGAGGTAACTGCTTCATAAGACGCATTATAGGATAGTAGATGGATATAGTAAAAAACTTTGTTTTTACGGGCCGTATTTTATTTACATTCAATTAAGAGATGATGAATTGTCTCTTTGACATTACAAGTATCACACAGACCGTTTGCATGCCTTTTTATAACGAATAGTCTTTGATTAGTATTGGCCACTCCTAAACGCAATCTAGAAATTTGGACTTCCTTTACTATGAAATTTCTATTAAAACCCTTTTGACAGTAAATTTATTTCAGAATGAAATGTATAGGTTAGTTAAGATAATTAATAAAGGTAAAATTTTGTAAATGGTGAATGGTTTTGTATCTTACTCAAATCTGTAAATATTTGATTGGTCTTTTACTAAAACATTGTTATTATGCAATTATATACTGTGTTGCAATGTAAAAGAGTACTTTTAACAATTATAATACATGTATGCTTTGTTGGTTAATGGAATTTTTATTATGTGTGTTAGATACATGAACAGTTTAAAAGAATACTTTAAACAATTATAATACATGTATACTTCTTTGGATAATGAACATTTTTATTATAGTGTTTTTGTAAGATACATGAACAGTTTAAAAGAATACCTTAATCAATTATAATACATATATGCTTTGTTAGTTAATGAAATTTGTCAGTACATAATTATCATTGACAGTATGAGATGAGCTACTTTATGTTGCAAAAATATTGAATATTAGTGAAATTGTAAAGCTCCGTCTGACACCTTTAATAGTGTCGTTCGGATGCTATAAGTTTCTGGTTATGATTGTATTGTATATTTTCTGCATTGTCGTCAACGGCCTTTGATGTCATAAGACGACGTTAAACTGTGGTTATAATAATAATATTATGGCATTGACCGCGATGCTCATTAGTTTTGGTTAAACATTTAAAGAAGGCTGCTTTTAAACCATACAAAAGTTCGAATTGGAATATCCAGAAGTCTTGTATGCTTCGTGAACTCTGTTATCCTGGGAATTTTGCTAGCGAATGAAAGTGAGGTTCAAATGTGCTAACTCCTTGCATGGTTTAAAAGAGTAATGGCGACTATGTTAGCTACCTATATAATCGTTTGATGAGCATGCAGTATGCGCAACTGTTAATTTATGATGAAGTTATGATAGGATGTCAATAGCTGATGTTGCCAAGAGATATCGTGCAGGTGAACAATAGTAAAAGCGACAGATTTTCAGGATCAACGTGCAGGTATTGGCGGTCGACGTAAACGCCCTGGTAGCCGTGAGATGTCGCCAGACGCCGAGGATTAATTGCCATTGCCATTACAATACTGATTTGCATTAGACACCTTTAAAACGCATTGTCATACTCTTATATATTCACTGCGGCTTGCTGTAAGATCCATGTAAGATCCATGTGTATATCGTTTAAGATGTTAAGACTATGCAAGGTCGACATTGAGGACCCTGGCAGACATAAGATGTAGTAAAACACTGGAGACTTCTACTATATAAATGGTTAGTTGACGACGTGGTTACAGAGACACCTTTATAATGTGTCATCAGCTTTCTATTATAATATCTTTTAAAAAACCGTGAAAACAGTTCAAAATTACTCCCTCCTCTTTGAAGTGTTATATTCGCCCTGTATGTGAAACTGGTCCTGTATTAGGTCCTATGCCATACGAAAGGTGAGAACTGTTCAAAATAATTTCATCCGACCTCAGCGGCCTTTGTTGTCATAAGATGTCGTTAAGCTCTGGATCCACGTTAACTATGGGAACTCTGCCACTACCCAACCTGTGTTAGTGCCAGTCCCAAGCCTGGCGAAAAGAGGATGGCGACTCAAATCATCTTTGCTCTAATATTTAATTCCTTCGCTGCCGTACTCTGGTTGCGCCCGTCTGAAGCCTGGATAAAAAGAGGAGGGTGACGCTAATGATCTTGGCTACGACAAAAGGTGGAAACCTAGTCAAGTTACGGTATCTTCTACAGCAGTGAGAACTTACAAAAGTGTTTGCATATCGAAGTCAATGGCCTATGATGTCATCAGATATTTCGTTCTCCAATCCTCTCCAATCGCTACACGAACAAGCTTATAAGAAATTGGCGATGTAAGGTCGACGTTTACGACCTTGGCAACCATAAGATATCTTTTAAACCTTTGTTCCTGCTGTTGAACGAGGTGACACCACCACTTCCGTTTTCGTGTAGTGCCAGTCCGGAATATGGATAATAAAGGAGGGCGACGTGGATCATCTTGCAAGACACAGAGTCGAGAAGCAGAGATACACGCTCAATGGTATAAAAAAAATTCGCATTTTGGACTATTTATCTGCGGTAAAATTTGCCTGATAAATATGTATGCATGTATGTATGAGCACTTGTTATAGCGCCCCTTCAAGATTTCTACTCAGAGGCGCTCCCGACTACAGCGCGGACACTGAATTGGAGTTTCACGCCGAAGCGCATGAGCAATTGCGAGTGAAGGACTTGCCCAGGGTCCCTACGCGACGGCTTGAGGTGGATTCGAACCCGCAACCCCCCGGCTGCAAGGCACCGAACATACCCCTACATCACCGCGCCCCACCAATACGAATCTATTAAACCCATGAATTATCCAAAACTCGTGTTCCGATTTTAACCCTATTGTATGCAAAAACAAACGTAGTCGCCTCCAAGAATAAGTCTAATCCTAGACTATATCGACGTACATCAGTTGTCATAACATTTATTGATGGACTAGTAGTTTTTACCCGGCGTTCGCCCGGGTTTTCCTCAGCGCCCGTGTATTTGAAGTTAACGACATCTTCGTCAGCGCCCGTGAATTTGAATTTAACGATGTGCACATTTTTCGTGTATCCCTCTGGCGAATTTACGCGCTGGGTTGAAATTGTTTTAAATCAACTCTACGCGATATATACTCCTGCATAGCTAGATTTCAATGACATTGAAACAGACTATAACCACATCGAAACTTAAAATGTCCAAATATCGGAATTTAAAGTAAATTTTGAGTTGAAATAAAGTTGGGTTGAGATCTATAGAAATTCAAATGAAAACGTTCGTTAAAAATTTCGTATCCCTAAGACGAAAAGTGGACATTGGTTGCACATTTTATTCGTAGGCTAAACTCTTTCAATTCGTAATGAGTATTGTCAATGACTGCAGATGTTAACTGCAGATGAAGATGACGATGATGCAGCATTCTTTACGAGAAAGAATAAAATTTCTGCTCATAAGGATGTAGGCCTACGAACAATACATGCATAGCCTTCATAAAATTATGACACCTACAGCATTCTAGCCTGGCCTAGTTTGCAGAAACTATTTAATAGATTGAGTTCTCCAAGTTCGTGCAAGTGCAGCTGTTAGACGCCTTTTGTTTAGCTGTGCCAGTTTAACAATAATAAAAATAAACGCTCTGGTTTGAATGCATTTTGAAAAATTAGTCTTTTTGGAAGTAAAATTTGGGCAAAAAATTAAGACTCAGTACTTTTACTTTTTACTTTAAAAGTATTATTTGGAAGAATACTTTTTACTTTTACTTAAGTAACTTTTTGACGAGTACTTTTTACTTTTACTTAAGTACGTAAAGTCCTATTTACTTTTACTTTTACTTAAGTACATTTGCCCGATACTTTTAACAACACTGCAAATGGCCATACTATTATAAGATAGCCTCGTCGAAAAAGTTGGAAATTTAAAACGGCCATATATCGGCGTTTAAATAAAATTGCGAGCTGAAAATAGTCGCGTTGAAATAGACGCGGCGTAATGATGTTTTGTAAATTTTTTCTAATCGTTAAAGCGTTCCGTTTCGGAGCCTTTAGCCGGACAGACAAACATACGGAAGGACAGAATAATCAGACTTTGGATTATAATATAAGATTCATCGAGTTAACAACCTCTTATGGTAACAAAAGGCCGTTGACGTCGACACAAATTATTTTAAGCAGTTTTTCACCGTTCGTATGCGATAATACCACTACCACATTCACTTTCTAAGAATTAGTACCATAAACAGAATCACTTTTCCTTATAGGGCGAATATTAAACTTAAAACGAGGTGTGTAATTATTATGAACAGTTCTCACTGTACCTATAAGTAAGTAAGTAAGTAAGCATATCCTTTATTGCACCAATTGCTAACCGCATTTTGGTTTACATTCTACAATGGCCTATAACCACACATGTTACAATTTAATTCCTAGTGTTTGTAAAGCATCCTGATAATAAATGTTTTTGGGTCAAAACTGTCAGCAGCGGGTATAACTCTGTTATGAGCACGATGATGCATAGAGTATGGCTGGCTTTTTTTTTTGGGGTGGGGGGGTAATAGTCCATGCAGTGCACGAACAGGGTCGTTAATGGTACGATAAACACGCTACGATGTCGATAAACACCGATTTAACGCAAATGATGCATACATAGCGGAAGGAAACACAATTTAAAGGTGTCTAAGGCAGAGGCACGCTTAGTTAGTAAATACCAAGTATTTAGCAACAACTTTTGCCTACTAAGACCGTTTACGTCGACGATAAATTTGGAATGTATGCCATCTGTCGATTGAGTGATTGGACAATACTAAATCTTTGATAAAAAAACTTTAACACCAGAGGTCGTTAACGTCTTTAAAATTTTTTTCATCATTGAGCGGGTGTCTCTGTTTCACGACGCTATGTATGGCAAAGATGATCGCTGTCGCCCTCCACCTTAATCCAGACTTCTTTCTGGCATTGTTACAGATTCGCCACTACCATAGCGGTGGTAGTGCCAGTCCCAAGCCTGGAGAAAGGAGGAGGGCGACGCTAATAATCTTTGTCGTGACACGGCGTCGTTAAAAACAACTAACCAAACAATCAGTGCTACATCAAAGACAACTGACAAAATGTAGGCTACACGTGTAGGTCTGTTATTCACCTATAGTGTGAGACCGATTCTTGAATAGGAAATCGGTTTGCGCTGGATTTTGTCGTATACACCGAGTAATCGTAATCGGGGCATCCCTGGACTACCGATCCAGAAAAAAAAAACTGATTTTTGACCAAAAACAATTTCTTCTTTCATTAAAAAAGTAACCTGTCTTGGCGACCTCCTATGGTAATCTTTAATCTTTATCATTGAAAGCCCGTGTAAAATAATAAACTTTAGTCGACGCATCAAGAAAATGGCGGACAGTTGGGCTTTTGAGTAACAAACAGTGCCTAGCACCAAATAAAAATCAATATTGCCGATTTATCGGATCGGAATCGGCGAAAAAGCAGACCAACTAATAGGAATCGGCAATCGGCAAAAATGCCGTTCGGTCATACCTTATATAATCACCACCATCGTTCTAGACAACCGTAACTCCATTTTGGCCAACAACCGAGATTGAGGCGAGCCATCGACAGCTTTTGAAAGACGCTACGTCAATGTTTCGAGTAAGAATTATTATTCCTGACTGTAGTGAAAGCGAGGAAAACGAACGATGAAATAAAACGATGATACGAACGAACATAAACTATATGTATAGAATAGTTATATTGTGTAGATGTAACCGTATGAAACATTAACCTAAAGACATGTATACTTAGATAGACCGAGCATGGAACTCGAAATTCATGTAACTCGGGGTGTACGCTGATCGCAGATACCTGCACCCATTGCGCAGTAGATTTGACCATATTGATGTAAACACGTGAAGGATAATTGTATACGTGAAGGACACTTGTACTCTGACTAGCCTAGGGTTGAAAACTAGATCATGTAAACAGGGAAAGCCATGTAAGCAGGTGGGACACGTGCACTTGACCATTTGGGCAGAAATTAGTGCACGGAAGACTGACCTTGTTGACATAAACACAAGGACATTTGTACCTATATACTGACCTAGGGTGGGACTTAACTAGGTCAGGTAAACAGGGAAGGTCAGGTAAGCAGATAGGACTGACCAATCGCGAAGAAGCAGGGCTGACCATGTTGGGGAAAAGACGAAAGATATTGCGCAGCTAGATTGACTCAGCAGGGACTTGAATTGCGTAGTTATAAGTTTGTGGATGTAAACAGGAAAGGGAAGACGTGCGGATTGGAAAGTAGCGCGATGGGAGAACGACGCAAAAAGCAGGAAGCTGGAAAGGAGGGAGAAAGGGAGAGAGAGTATATAAGCGATGGAAGGACAAAACTAAGGGACTCTGAGGGACGGCAGCGACGCTCAAGAAGAGACTTAGTTAGCCAGAAGGTTTCTCAGAGTACATGAACGTTGTATGACGGTCAAGTCGATAAGCTGTAAAATACTGTTGATGATAAATAAAATCGTGAAAAGCGAAACGAGTGTCGTTTGCTGAAGAGGTCGTCACGAACAACCACGCAACAGGAAAATCCCCCGAAGAGACGCCTGCTATAGTACCGCTGCCACCAAGCCAGTTTTTCATCTGATGATTGGTGATAGGTATTCAGTACCGCGCCAATCATCATTTAAAAACAGTACATTGTGCCAGCGCGCAGAGACGACGAAGCGAACGGCACAAGGAACAATCGAACAACGAAAGAAGAACAGCGAAGTCGACGACTGGTCAACAACGGACGATAGCACGATCAGAAGAAAAGACTGGTCAAACAACTGAACGGAACGGCGGCAGATCCACTGCACGTAAACAGACCGAGGACGAAGAATCAACCGGAGGGTGTCGGAGAACGAGTGTTGGTCAACAACGGGAAAGAGCGACATCTGGTGACGTGTAGAGGCAGACCGCGGACGAAGAATCAACCGGAGGTCGAACAGAAACAACGACTGGTATCGACAACGGAAAAGAAAGCCATCTAGCGAACAATACGAAGGCGAACACAGGACGAAGGATCAATCCGGACCACGATCTGAAGAAAAAGAGATCGGTCGGGTGAGCAGATCCTGGTTTGACACTTTAAAGTAGCAGATGTGCATTATATGCTAGGAATATCGGCTGTTAAGTTACCGATTCCTAAGCATTATTGTGAATTGTTTGTATTTGCATGCTAATAGAGTAAATAGTGAAAAGAACTCTATTATAGCAGTTGATCTTAAGAAATGGCGAGTGGAAGCCTACTTAAAGATTTTGATTCGTTGAAGAAGAAAGACTTGGAAGAAGAATGTGTATTTAGAGGAATTCAGCCAATTGGGCTTGAAAAGAAAGAAATGATCAGAAGATTGAAACAGTATGAGAGAAGGCATGGAAGAGAAGAAGGAAATGAAGGCACGTCTGCAGAGGAAGAGGAAGAGGTTGTAGAAGACAGAGAAGGTGAACAGGTCGAGATCAGCGATAGCAGAATAAGGCTTGAACTGATCCGAGCTGAGGAAAGGAGATTTTTGGCGGAGGCAGACGCTGCAGAACGTAAAGCCAGAGCAGAGAGAGAGAGAATGGAAATGGAGAAAGAAAGAATGGAGATGGAATTGACGTTGCTTAGAGAAAGAGCACAATTGGGTTTGCTTCAAAGAAACTCAAATGAAGACGTCAACGTCGAGATTGATTAGCTAAGGTATTTATGCATTCTAATATATCATTATATTTATCATCTATATTTGTTTTCATTAGGACTTCATTAGTTAATGTTAAATTGCTAGAATCTTTATAATTTTTCCAATTAGCTTTATTTAATTTCCATAATTGCATACTTAAGTTATTTTCTATTATGCTTTCCTCGTTAACAAAAGTAATGGATGCAAAATGGTCAGATCCCATATTATACTTAGTAACAGTATGTCTAGTATTTAATGCTACATCTTGTGAGCATATACTTAGATCTATAACTGAGTTATTATTTAGCATGTTAGAAGTAATATAAGTGGCCTGCCCTGTATTAAGGACAACCATATTCTTTTCAGCTAATATTTCTTCTAATAATCTTCCTCTTATTTTCGTATATGAGCATCCCCAAAGTTTATTATGCGCATTCAAATCACCTACTATAATTGTTCTTTTATTTATGAAAAGATGTTCAATTTCCTCTTTAACCAATTGATGTGAAGGTGATATATATGTATTAAAAATTTTTAAGTGACCATTACTGGTTTTAATTTCAATTCCTTGAATTTCAATATTCGGATTATCTTCTATATCTAGTAAAGTGAAATTTATTCCTACTTTTATATAAATGACAAGGCCACCCTTTGTATTAGTTGTACAGTCTTTACGGACCACATTATAACCATCTATTTTTGGTGGATTTCTTTTAGGTTTTAAAAGGGTTTCCTCTATGCACACCACATCCGGCGGACTGGGCACATTAACTAAGAAATTCTTTAGTTGGTCCTTATGACCCCTTAAACCATTGGCATTCCACTGAAGGACTGTAAGTGCCATTTAGAAAAAGTCATGATTATTTATATTTATTATTTGAGTGAAGCATACCTAACAATTACAATTGAATTGGACCTCATTTTCAAACATAAGTTGTGAAGCAGCTTGGCAAATGATCATTTTAGCCTGTTCTTTTGTTTTACAATTATCTATTGTTGCTAAAATGCCAAGTACAAATCTCTTATTTCTAGAAATAATTGGATCATTATTGTCCACATTATTCTTGTTACTTGCATAGTATTTCTTATCATTAAAATTCAGGAAAGCTTCAATTACATTTTGTGAAGTGGAGTCTTCCATTGGGATTTCTGGTTCTAAATGATCGTTATGTTTGAGTGTTACAGTTGATGACGATGTATGGGAGTCTTCCATTGCGATTTCTGATTCTAAATGATCATTATGTCTGATTTGCACTGTTGATGATGATGCAAGGGAGGGCCATAACTGATTAACATTACTGGATTTCAGTTTATCAGCATAAGTTTGAATGTTTACATTATTAACTGTAGGGCAGTTAGTTCCTTGATTTAAATTTACAATAAGATCTTTATGCATTTTGTCAAATTGCTGATTTATTTTAACCTTTTGAATGGCTTCATTTAGTGTTATATTTTCTTCTGCTCTTATCTTTAATGCTTTTTGCAGTTCGATATATTGAGGACATCCTCTAAACGCAGCGCTATGAGCCTGTCCACAATTAGCACATTTCTGAGTAATTGAGTTACATTCTTTAAATTCATGACGACCACTGCAATAGCTACAAATGGTCTCTTTTGAACATTGGAATGTCAAATGTCCAAATTTCTGACATTTATCACAGCGTTTTGGTTTGGGAATAAACAAATGAACTTTGAATTTTCGATTGTCAAATTCAATCGTTGATGGAAGAATGGTGTCTTTATTAAAAGCTACCACTGTAGCATTGCTCGTTTCATAGTTCCCTAACGCATACATTTGAGAAGCACCGATATCTTTAGCTATTTCATTTAAATTGTGTTGGTCTTCCAGCAATCCATAAATAACTCCTTTAACCAAGTAATTAACTTTCTGCTGATTTGGTGGCACTGATTTGCTTGAATTAGGTTTCACTCTAGATAAATTATATGGTAGGCTTACTTTGACTGGTTTATTATCAAGATGGTTCAATTTCATTAGTTTATCTTTTTGTGCATTAGTGCATGCTATTATTCTAAGGGTACCATTTTTGGTAAGATAAACTTTATCAATTTGACCACCAGCCTGTTCAATTATCTCCTTATTTAGAAGACGAGGTTTATGTTTGTAAAGCTTAATCAATTGATCTCGCTCACCAGCTACAAAAACTGTTCTGGAGTTTATTTCTCGTTGTTGATCTGTCATCGTAGGGCGAGATTGATTATGTTTTACAGTAACATTTTTCCGATTTGTTACATCATGAACTATGCTAGCTTGTGCAAATGATTGCTTTACTTCACAATGATACATTTTTCTTGTATTTGCCTCATTTGACTGTGATACGTCTGAATTTCCAACTAATACAGGTTTAGTTGAGTTAACCTTAGTAACATTCTGTTGAGCGTTAACATCAACAGTTTCACTTACATGAGATTGTGTTACAGGTTTAGCGTTAACATCAGTGACATCAACAGTTTTACTGACATGAGATTGTGTTACAGGTTTAGTTGAGTTAACCTTAGTAATATTTTGTTGAGCGTTAACATCAGTGACATCAACAGTTTTACTTACATGAGATTGTGTTACATGTTTAGTTGGGTTAACCTTAGTAACATTTTGTTGAGCGTTAACATCAGTGACATCAACAGTTTTACTTACATGAGATTGTGTTACATGCTTAGCCTGAGATTGTGTTACAGGCCTAGCCAATTTTACATTATTTACATCAGTGACATCAACAGTTTTATTTACATGAGATTGTATTACATGCTTAGCTGAGTTAACCTTAGTAACATTCTGTTGAGTGTTAACATCAGTGACATCAACAGTTTCACTTACATGAGATTGTGTTACAGGTTTAGTTGAGTTAACCTTAGTAACATTTTGTTGAGCGTTAACATCAGTGACATCAACAGTTTTACTTACATGAGATTGTGTTACATGCTTAGCCTGAGATTGTGTTACAGGCTTAGCCATGTTTACATTATTAACATCAGTGACATCAACAGTTTTACTTACATGAGATTGTGTTACAGGTTTAGTTGAGTTAACCTTAGTAACATTTTGTTGAGCGTTAACATCAGTGACATCAACAGTTTCACCTACATGAGACTGTGCTACAGGTTTAGTTGAGTTAACCTTATTAACATTTTGTTGAGCATTAACATCAGTGACATCAACAGTTTCACTTACATGAGATTGTGTTACATGCTTAGCCTGAGATTGTGTTACAGGCTTAGCCATGTTTACATTATTAACATCAGTGACATCAACAGTTTCACTTACATGAGATTGTGTTACAGGTTTAGTTGAGTTAACCTTAGTAACATCTTGTTCAGCTGTGTGTACATCAAAGTTTTCATCAGTGTTATCAAAAGTTGGACTCTTGTATATATTCATCTTAATTCTCTTTCGAGGGTGTGCAGTTTGACAACGTTTAACATCCTTACCAATCGCCCCACTCGTTTGATCCAGGACCTTTCTAGGAGGGACCATCTTCAAAAAATGTTCCCTTTTCAATTTAGTTTCATTCCATGTACCTTGATCCCGCCAGTTATCCAGTGAACGAGACCTCCTTCTGGCCATTGATTCATAGTACGACTCAAAGTAATCACTATTGTTCTGTGACAAATTTTCATTTCGAAGGTTGTCAGAAGATTTATAAATGAAATTTCGTAAATCCTCAACAGATTCAGATATTTGTTTACCTTCTGTATTGGTTCGTTCGATTTCTTTTATATTTTCGATATCCTCAGTCAAGCCAGAAGTAGGTTCACGGGCTGTCGGCAAGACCTTTTGGACCTCCTGTTGTGCGTACGCCTTCTTTTGCGCGTCTATTTTCTGTTCTTCAGGAATGTTCAATGAAGTATCTCCAGAGTTCGACGAACTTGATGAAGTGTCTAGACGACGTTTTAGTTTGTTTTTCAATTTAGATAATATTAATTCCACAAAATACTTAGAATCACAAGAGATGAATACTTTTATTAAAGACTATATAATAAATAAATGGCAAATAGAATATAACGTTGAAAAGCAAGGGAACTTCTATAAAACCATATGCCCACTTGTTTCTACTAATATAAAATTTTCTGATCCATATAGGCATAAAGAAGTACAAATTAGTAGATTGAGACTTGGTGTTGCCATTACTAATAAAAAACTATTTCAAATGAAAAAGCACCCTAATGGGTTATGTGATACATGTGAGGTTACGGAAAGTATAGAACATATTCTATTGGAGTGTAAAAAGGAAAATATTTCAAATATTCTAAAAGATAAATGTAATAGTTATAAATCAGAATTTAATTTAAAATCTCTGCTTGATGTGGGATGTTTGCAGAGTGCAGTATATAATCTTGTTAAAATCATTAATAAAGGAAAAATACTATAATTATTGTCATAAATATTAGTATCAGATCAAATCTATTACAAACATATAGTTGAACACATTCCTTATGATTAAAATACCAATAAACACAAAATATGTGTGATTAATGGTCATTTCATTATTTCATTGCATTTTCTAATGATATTACATTGTTTCATAGGAAAATGTTTAATGAAATGTTTAATTAAGTATTCTGTCATGTAAATAATTGTTAACATGCATTCTTGTAAATAGATGTATGTTAAAATAAAATGTGTATATAATACATGTATATATATTACACATCTGTGCTGAATTTCTGTTTGCAAATAGCATTACATGTTATTTTAGAAAACTTAAAGAAGTACTGTTAATAACTTTGTAAACATATTTGAAAAGAGCTAAAATAGCCAAAAAAAGAGCTGATATAGCCAAAAAAAGAGCTGATATAGCCAAAAAAGAGCTGAAATAGCCACCAAAAAAAGAAACAAAAGGAGAAAAAGGGAAAAAAAAGGAAAAAAGATGTTAAAAAAGAATTACAATAAAAAGAGCCAATGGGCCAAACATAACGGAGATACAATACTTTAATATGTATCAAATCAAATAATATGTATCTATCAAATATTGTTAATATTGTTAATAAGATTGAGGAGAAAACAGTTATTAACATTATACGGAAATGAACTTAATCCGTCAGAAACTTTAAATACGTCTACATCTTATCAGAAACGGAATCAAAGCCAAGAAAAGAAAAAGAAAACTGTTGATAGAAATTATATGAAAATGAACTTAAATCGTCAGAAACTTTAAATACGTCAGCATCTTATCGGAGACGGAATCAAGGACGAGAAAGGAGAAAGAACATTTGTGAGAACATTACAAGAAAATGAACGGAAATACATCAACAACTTTAAAGACGTCAACAGCCTTTGTAGCTATAGGATGTCGTTAAACCTTTGATTAATAAAAATAAAATTGCGTGCTTTTTCCTTGCCACTGTTCGAAACGTTCGGTACGGTAACATTTTTGAAGGACATAATGAAGACGACAGAATCAGTGTAAGACTTAACCAACTTAGACTAACTTGCTTGTTTACTGTTTAACGACCACTGTGTGGTAACAAAGACCATTAGCGTCGCCCCCCTCCTTTATCCAGGCTTGGGACTGGCGCTGACAGAAGTACGATCAGTGGCGGAGTTAGACTAACTTGGCCCTTGGCTGGTCCTTTTTGTACATGATACAAGACAACCAGCTGGAGCAGGTTGACACATTTCCATATCTTGGCTCACTAATGACTAGCATAATGGACTTTCAGTGTAGACAGATTTGGCCGGTTAGTTGCTGTATAACTAAAGTGTGTCATGACAAAGATGATTAGCGTCGCCCTTCTCCTTTCTCCAGGATTGGGACTGGCACTGCCGAGTACGATTCGCTCAAGACTATCGAATGAGACAATGAGCTGAGGCAGCCCTCAAAAGTCCCAGCACATCCAGTTATCTGATTAAACGCGTCTGTATTTTAAAATCGAGTTGTCTTTATGTGAAATTTATTAACAGTAACTCTAACTTAAACGCTCGTCGTTAAAGTATTAACCGCTCAGGCTACCGAGGTTTTTGTAACACTGGCTACCAAGGGGTGGTTATCACCCCCCGGATTTCGTGTTTGGTTTAACATATCATAACTTGTAATATAGCACTGGATTCAGCATTCATTCCTGCACAGTTTGGTATATTTAGTGGTACATTATGTGAATGCACCTCGAAATTACATCACTTTTAACAACGGAACCCCCTTAATTAGCGATATTTTATATTATTGCGTACATTTTGTACTTTTTGGATAAACAAATATAAAATTATGTGTGTTTTGAAACTGATCTATGTATCCAAGATACACACATACATCCCTACATATGTTTATATACGTATAAATATACATACATACATATATATCCATACATATATATTATATATATCGGTTTACGTTGTGATGCTGTATTCAGCCATTTTCACACAGATTACGCGTATTATTATTTATTTTGATCACTTCCGGTATTCAAAAGACAAAGATGTAGGTATGCAAATGAAGCCCTACATTCCCTCTAAAGAATGGTATCTTTGTTTCTCTTCCAGGAAGACAAATGAATACGCTACAGACAAAAAACTAAGGGGGGAGTGCTTCCATTCAGCCATTTTTCACGCATATTACGCGTATTATTATTTATTTTGAGCACTTCCGGTTGTCTCAGGTCAACTCAGTGACCATAGAAATGTAGCCCCACATTCCCTCTATAGAATGGTATAATTTGTGTCTCTTAATATTAAATGACGGATAAGATATAGTCGAAAATCTAGGGGGGGTGGTATCCACCCCCCCTGGTACCTCTGGTATATTGGGTATAACTTTTGAACGGTGTGAGATATCATCTCACATTTTACCTCAAAACGTGTGTAAATGAACCCCCTACAGCTACCTCAAAGGTCAAAATTTTATTCCATACGGAAAAAGTTTGAGATGAAGAAAACCTGGGGGTGGCAACCACCCCCCCTTGGTAGCCCGAGGGTTAATCATGTTCTTAGAATGTTTAATTATATGGTGTTCATATACGATGTTCCTTTCAAGGTCTATGTCAAGCCTTCACACTGTAGCAATTTATAATTATTATTGAAAAGTTTAACGTCGTCTTGTGACATCAAAGATAATTGATGACATTGCAGAAAAATCGATGCAATGTAAGAAAAATGAGTACTTATAGGGTCCGAAAGACACCAGTAATAGATTCTTACAATCAATCAATCAATCAATCAATTTCGTTTATTCACAACACCAAGCTGACAGGTCGCAACTTGTTACAGGTAACAGATAGGAAAAATTGTCTAAGCTCTGACAGTTAGTTATTAAATGGGTTTTGATAGCAAATATTATCTCTGCTCTAACAGTTAGTTACTAAACAAAAATTAGGCTAGTTGGTTAGGGCAACGAACGAGGTAACCAATATGGTATAGATAATGTATTTAGTAGATGTTTTTAAATAATACACGTGATATGAAATTACGATCGTCCTTGGTTGGGAGGAGGAAACCGTGGCAGTAATATATTAAAATTTCTATGTTCTAGGTTAATAGCACTATCATCAGCTAAAAGTGACATTTTCTTCGTTTTAATCTTAATTATAATTTTGTTCTTGATCAATGTTAATAGTAATCCTCGATGACAAATGGGGAAGAAGCCACGAGTAGCAATAAAACGAAATTTAGCCATTTCTAGCGAAAGAAGGCAGTGATATAAAGGTGTCTAAGCTCGGCTGCTTCCCTATGAAAGTTACGCATGCTGGCCAATATGCGATCTTCAACGAACGATCTGCAATAAAAAAAACTGAATTTATATGCAATAACTTTTCCATTAAAGGCGTCAACATCCACAACAGCCCTTAGATATCGTTAATTAAACACTTGAGTTCAACTGGGGCACTACTACTGCTGCTTGCGTGTTTGATTCCAACTTAAGAGAAAGGGCAGAATTTATGGAAATTTCCATTGCTTTTACGCCGACATACTGCATAATATTTATGATCTGGTAGACGTGATCACATATAGTAGATTCTATGATCTACGGAAAACTAAAGTGCATAACTTTGCTTAATTTAAGAAATGTCCTCTTTCAAAGTTGATTTTTCAGGGATAAAGTTGCTCAAAACGTGCAAATTTCACGGTAATCAATGGGATTAACATGTTTTCTGATGGCACACCGAAATGAATAAGTTATTGCATATAAATTCAGGGTTTTTTTTATATTGCAGGTCGTTCGTTGAAGATCGCAAATTTGTCAGCATGCGTAACTTTCAGAGGGAAGCAGCCGAGTTTAGACACCTTTATATCACTGTCTTCTTTCGCTAGAAATGACGAAATTTCGTTTTATTACTTTAAGTACTTTTCGAAAAAACTTGTTCATTAAAGGCGTCAACGTCAATAACAGCCACTATAGATATCGGTAAGCACAAAGTTCAACTGGAGTACTACTGCTGCTTGCGTCTTTTAGCTCGACCCCTATGAAAAGGGCAAAACTTCTTGAAACTTCTATTGCTTAAGATCCGCATACTGCATGATATTTATGATACAATAGATGTGAGACGAGGTCTTCTTAATGATGAATTACTGCCAAAAAACGTAAGTCGCTTAATTTTGTTTACTTGAGAAACGTGCTCTTTCAAAATTCATTTTCAGTTCTAAAAGTGCTTTAAAAGGTGCAAGTGTAATGATTATCAATGGGATTAGCTTTTTTCTTGAGGCTACACCGAAAGAAATCAGTAAAATTAACGTTTTGAAACATTGTTGTGTTCCAATAAAGGTTTTGAAACAATCCGGTGTTTTTCCGGAGATTTTCGAATGTATATCGAACATGTGAATCCTAAACCAATGGGCTGCTGCTATTATTACTCCAAGGTTTAACGTCGTCGTATGACATCAAAGGCCGTTGAAGACTAAAGCATAATTTATACAGTACAGTGAAAGTGAATTCATAGCGTGTGAAATACAGCATTTAAGACTGTCCAAACATAACCTTAGAATGTCATTTGTGTTCATTGTCTAACGACATAAATAATACAGTTAATAACGTCTATGATATCTGGCGCAAATGAAACAGTATTTTGAAGCAGCTGTCATATACAAGAAGTGCTAAATCTTTAAGATCTTGATGACTATTCTTAATGTACATGAGATTATTAATCTATTTATTCAAATTGTAAAAAATATTACGCGTTCATAAGACATGTAATTTCTACATGAGGTTCTTATTCTGCCAAACATTAACATTGGCCCTACTTCTCCTTTGCTTTTGCTCTAAACCTGTTTTCTCTTTCGTGGCCTTGCTCTCTGGGAGCGCCTCTGAACGGTTCACCCTACAAGAGGCTCTTTATAAAATTCTGAATACAATACAATTATCATAAAAAATATATTCAATCAGTGAATATGACATTTCTTTATAATTCCATCTCTGTGACTTGGCAGATTGATGCAGACTTAATTAGAGAAGCAAACAATATGATGATTAAGCGAAATTGACTCTTATATAACCTCTGATAAAGCCGATTTAAAGGTGTCAAACAGATCCGTATACTATCGCCATTAAAAAATATATTCTTGAGGCTACTATTATAGGACCGTGGACATGGACCTTGACTTATGCCACTTTTAAAACTATTTGGCGACTGTGATTAATTAGTGCTATAATTATATGTGAGAATTGAAACGTTTTAAATTAAGAACGCCTGGAAAACTCTTAAAATGAACCAAACGCCTAGGTTACCTAGAACAATCCTTTCCAACAGTCTCTGAACTTGCCAATATATAGCCGATGCGAAACTCATTTTCTCCATATTGCACAACCCCAAGCATGTACTTCACCAACTCCTACCTCCACTCCGACCTCTCTCTCTCCTCTCACCAATTAAGACCTAGAGCACACAGCCATATTCTCCGACCCAAGGACAACTCTCAATTTATTCCCAGATCATTATATAAAAATATTTACTAGTTTATTCTAAAATTTTCTAATTGACTTTAATTATCCATTATCACTCATGTTAAGCATTTCTGCGTTTTTGTCAAATTGTTTTTCTCAATAAACGAATATATATAACTATATAAATTGTATTGCACATGATTTTTGCAGCGACATCTTCAGGCTACAACGTACATCAATTTTAATTTACACAAAAGTTATTTCATGGACTTAAGCAACTGCTACTTTGTTGGTTAGTTGTTGTTTAACGACGTTGTCACAAGAGAATTTGTGTAGCCCCTCCTCCTTCACCAAGTTTGGGACTGGCTTTTTCTTTTGTACGTTTCCTCTATGTCTATGTTGTGTTTGTATTATTATACCTCGTACCGCGCCAGAGAACGTGAATACTGGGAGGCCATCATCTCTCGCCAGTCGAAAGATCCGAAATGGCTGTGGACCACCTTCAATGGCCTCCTTGGTCGTCAGAGGGGTGGTCGTCAGTCGGAGTCTCCTCCGCCATTCTCTGCAGAGGCATTCCAGGAGCGATTCTGTGCCAAGATTTCATCTATTCGGAGTTCCACTGCTGACTCTTCTCCGCCTACGTTTTCTACCACGGAGCATCGGCTTCCTGCTCTCCAGGAGATTTCGAGTTTGGACCTCCGTCGACTCATCCTCTCCTCTGCCGCCAAGACGTGCGAGTTGGATCCTGCACCAACATTTCTTGTTCAGGAATTAATTGACGATCTCCTTCCCTTCCTCACTGTTCTGTGCAACTGTTCGATCCGTGAGGCATGCCTACCAGTCTCACAGAAACGTTCCGTTCTTCTACCAGTTCTGAAGCACGATGGTCTGGACCAGAGTGATCCAGCAAACTATCGCCCCATTGCGAATGTAACTTTTTTATCTAAAATACTGGAACGCATTGTTGCTAACCAGCTGATTACTTATCTAGATGTGAATGAATTGATTCAGTCGCAGCAGTCGGGTTTCCGTCGGAATCACTCCACGGAGACTCTCCTGCTTCGGCTTTTGTCAGACTTCTATAGCGCAGTTGACTGTGGTCAGGTTACTCTCCTTGCTCTCTTTGATGTAAGCTCTGCTTTTGACTGTGTGGACCACTCCATTCTCTTGCAGCGCCTCTCTACTTCCTTTGGCTTGGTGGACCAGCCTCTAGAATGGCTTAGATCTTTTTTAACTGACCGCTCTAATTGTGTAGTCGTTGGTTCGTCCAGGTCTCTTTGGGTCCCTGCCCCTTTGGGTGTGCCCCAGGGTTCTGTCCTGGGCCCGCTGCTTTATCTTCTTTATACTGCTGATGTCTGCTCCTTGTTGACGTCTCAGGGGCTTCTACACCAACTATTTGCCGATGATGTGCAAGCCTACATCCACACCCATTCAGCCGATGCGGTGGCTACTGTGAGTCAGATGTGTCTGACTATGGATGTCCTCTCTTCTTGGATGGCCTCCAATCGGCTACTCTTAAATCCCTCTAAAACACAGCTCATTTGGCTGGGTAGCCGTAGACAACTGCAGGGTATCGACTTTCCTCAACTTACCCTGCTCTTTCCTCACATAACCTTTTCCCTCACAGTTCGTGATCTGGGACTTTCTCTTGACTCCGAGCTTACTTTATCTCAACATGTGAACTCAATTGCACGGAGTTGTTATTATCAGCTTCGTCAGCTTCGAGTGGTCTCTCGCTCTCTCTCTCATGATGCAGTTGTGGTCCTTGTTCATGCCTTTGTTACTAGTCGAATTGACCACTGTTCCTCACTACTTGCTGGCCTTCCCCTTGGTGTTTTGGGGCGACTAGATCGAGTTCTACGCTCGGCTGCTCGGCTTATTGGACGGCTTCCTAAGTACTCTCCTGTCTCTGCATACATGCGTGATGTGTTGCATTGGCTTCCTGTGTCTCAGCGTATCTCATATCGCATTGCTGCTCTTGTTTCTCGTTGTGTTCTTGGCTGCGCTCCATCTTACTACTTGCGTGATCTTTGCCGCCCAGTGTCTGATGTTCCAGCGCGTCGGGTGCTTCGCTCTGCGACGAGGGGTGAGTTCCTTGTTCCACGGACTCGCTTGGCTATTAGGGCAGCGCCGTGCTTTCTCGGTTGTTGGCCCTTCCATTTGGAATGACCTACCACTTAAGCTCCGTTTTTTACTTGTAAGCCATCTGACAGGGTTCTACAAGTCCCTCAAGTCTTTTTTCTTTAGTCGTGGCTGGGCCGGGAGCGCTCCTGAGTAGTTTCTTGAAGGGGCGCTATATAAATGCTCTGAATGAATGAATACGAATCCAAAGACAAAACAGTGTACAAGACCAACGGACTGCCATGTCCAATTTTTATATATAAAATTATTTAACTGCGTGTAAAAGGTGTCTAAGCGAGCGCTTTAACAAAGCGGGATAAAATGCATATATATAGCGTGTGTGTTTCCTTTTTAACGACTAGCTGTGTGGTAACAAAGACCATTAGCGTCGCCCTCCTCCTTTTCCAGGCTTGGGACTGGCACTGTCAGAAAGCGTGTGTGTGTGTTTCCTCTTTTAACGACTAGCTGTATGGTAACAGAGACCATTAGCGTCGCCCTCATCCTTTATCCAGGCTTGGGACTGGCACTGTCAGAAAGCGTGTGTGTGTGTTTCCTTTTTAACGACTAGCTGTATGGTACACAGAGACCATTAGCGTCGCCCTCATCCTTTATCCAGGCTTGGGACTGGCACTGTCTGAAAGCGAACAGTGGCGGAGGTAAAAGCGAACAGTGGCGGAGTTATATATAGCATCGCTTATATCCGTTATAAGGGTGTCTAAGGAGAGTGCTGAAAGAAAGGATTACTCGTGGGGAACATTTCAGCAAACGAAAACAACCTAGGGTTCTTAACGATGACCAACCACTCTAATTGTACAAGTTTTCCCTGCATTTGTAGTATATTTGTTGTTCTTCAGTCTGAATCTCTGTATAAAAGCCAACTAAGAAGACCTTTCTGTCTTTCTAGTTAAGATGTTTTCTTTAGTGAAGATTTAATGGACATTACCATCATCTGATTTGCTTGTAAATGGTTGGCGCAAGGTGAGCGGGAATATCCTCTCATTTTTGTCACCGTTTGTTCTCCAATATCTGTTCACATTATATTGACCTCGTATCTCTCTTTATCTGGTGAAATCAAAATCGAATGCGAATTAATGAAATTAAGGAATTAAATCTTTGTGTTTAGAACTGGATATATATATATATATATATATATATATATATATATATATATATATATATATATATATATATGCCACTTTTATTAGCCTGCTTCGACACCTTAAATAGCTTTTCACTACAGCTATATATATATATATATATACATCATATTTTCGTTAATTGGTGTTATATCAAACTATAATATATTATTATATTTATGAATTGTAATTATTTGTATGTCGTTAAACAATGAACACTATGTCATTTAAGGTTATGTTTGAACAGTTTTAAATGGTGTCTTTTGGACGCTATGAATTCATTTCACTGCACCGTATATGTTTTAAATTGTCGTCAACGGCCTTTGATGTCATATGACGACGTTAAACCTTGTTCTAAATATATAAAAAAAATAAGTGGTGTTACTGGATATAAATTATTGGAGTCTGGTCTTCGAAGAGAACAGAATTGTCTTCGCGAATTCTTTTGTTTGGTATTTAGGGAAGACGTGAAGAGTGAGGACAACTTCCCGCCGCAGTTCTTCGAATCGCGTTCGACAACTTTGAAATCACGTTCAAAACAGCGATTTCGAACGCAACCAAATGTGACGTAGAGGCAATTCACATTTCGAGTGGTGAGAGCCTAAGGATTATCTGGAAGATGGAGTCGAGCAAGGCAGAGTTGTGGAAATGACAAAAACATATGGTAAGGAACGGGAGTGCAGCGAACCACATGCTCGGACTCAACCGTTCAAATCGATTAAATATATAGGCCTAACCAACATTTACAATACTATGAGTACAGTCCGTCCAGTCGTGTTTGGGATTGTTTGTTTGTTGTATTGTTTTAATTAGCATCTTGTGTCTGCCACTGCCGTTGACGTCGATCTTACTTTACCTATTGTTGTTTGACTATTCATCATCATCATCATATTCGTTTATTTAACACAAAACTGTCGACAAAACGCAACAGAATACATGAGTCATTGAGAGAGGCAGTTTTTCATCTAGTAGACGTTTTTGAAAAGCATGCGTGGAACGAAGATCTTATTGTTCTTTGTTGTAAGTTCGAAGGGGTGAGGCCTAGGGCGTAGGTTATAGTTGCTAACAGACCGAGTTGGAAAGAGCCTGCGGAGGACATGGTTGTTATCTTGGATGATAGCAGCGAAGAGGACTGCGTCAGCGGCTTCAGCCATTTGGGTCGCGGTCGGGGCATCCTGAGGTAGAAAGCCAGCCCTCTTGACCCGTCTCATGAGCCCCTCGACGCGATCAACTTCACTCGAGCTCATCAGGCCCCACCAGGCCGGGGACGCATACAATAAACGCGCCAGAGTTGTGGCACGAGTAATAATAATAATAATAATAATAATATCTTTTCTTTAATTTAGCGCCTGACAAACGCACTGCGCTGTACATTTACATGTTATGCAATTGAAACAATCTTAACTAGTTAACTACTAACAGAACAGACAGCCTGTAATACACGGCGCTAATAGCAGCCTACAAAGCAAATCCGCCCTAAGGGGCTCGAACTCGGTACCTCTCGCACTCTTCGCCAGATGTTATCCAACGCGCCACCGGACCCCCAGAGTAGTTAGATGTAAGGCCGGACCTTGTAGTCCGTGCTCGAGCTGCACTCGAAGAGCATAAAGAGATGATGCACATGATCTGACCGTCAGGTGTTCCCCGCTTATTGCCCCTAGAGCTGGGCGTGCTAACGTGAGTATAGTTGGTATTTTCCCAATTAAGCGAAATTATTTACTTATAGATTCAGAAATAGAAATTCAAAGGTGTCTAGAGAGTCATTGTGGGCCAACTTTATAAGCAAACAGACATAAAATCCACCTTTGAGTTTAGGCAGATAGAGGTAAGGGAATCAAATCTAGGGAGAACACGGTTATGTGAGCGTGGGCGCAGGTACAACTGACAGAGGATTAGGTCGTGGAGGGTGTGACCAGGATTTTTTAAGCTGTTTCTAAAGAGCCTGAGGTGTATACGATTTATGATTTACTAGCAGTTTTTACCCGGCGTTCGCCCGGGTTTTCCTCCGGGTTTTCCTCAGCGCCCGTGTATTTGAATTTAGCGACATCTTCGTCAGCGCCCGTGAATTTGAATTTAACGATGTGAAAATTTTTCGTGTGTCCCTCTGGCGACTTTACGCGCTGGCTTGAAATAGTTTAAAATACAACTCTATACAATTATACTCCTGCGTAGCTAGAATTCAATGGCATTGAAACTCTGACCACATCGAAACTTAAAATGTCCAAATATCGGAATTTAAAGTAAAATTTGAGTTGAAATATAGTTGGGTTGAGATCTATAGAAATTCAAATGAAAACGTTCGTTAAAAATTTCGTATCGCAAAAGTGTTGCATTGGCGAATTTTTAATTCCGATGACCTAGAAATTCTTCTGATGTTAAATCAACGGTCATCGTGATTGGTTGCGAATCAGAGCGTTGACCTATATGCTACGTGTGACGTAAGATTGCATATTTAATTAGCATGCGTGACGTGAACAAATGGCCTTACTCTGGCCATGGTGTAAGAGACCGGTATTGAGATATAGCCTCGTCGAAAAGTTGGAAATGTAAAATGGCCATATATCGGCGTTTAAATGAAATTGCGAGCTGAAAATAGTCGCGTTGATCATGCCGTGGCGTAATAATGTTGTGTAAAATTTTGTAAATCGCTAAAGCGTTCCGTTTCGGAGCCTTTAGAAACGGACAAACAAACATAAGGAAGGACAACGTAAACAAAGTAAGACTTATAATATAAGATTTTCTCGATTAGATATTGGTTAGTTGCTTTTTAGCGACGCTGTGATTACAGATTAGCGTCGCCCTCCTCCTTTCTCGGGTCTGGCACTGTCGCAGTACTAACAGTGGTGAAATTAATTAGATATTATTTCCAAGGTTTAACGCCAAAATTATTGGTTTGATATCAGTCCAGTCGGCATTTGTTTTATTAAATAATTGAGCTAAAGCCACATATATATTTCCTCGGGAGACAAGATTTAAAGGTGTATAATTATAATAGGTACAGCCTACTATTATTAATATCGAGTTCAACTCAAAGCTTATAATATTGTTTCTGTTAAGTGATGGTCAGCGTCGACCTGATCCCTCACCAGGCTTTGGACGGGAACCACCCGGGTAAAAGTCAGTGGGAACGTAAAACAAGGATTCCAGTGTTTTATATATATATATATATATATATATATATATATATATATATATATATATATATATATTATATATATATATAATATATACATACATATATATAATTTATGTAGATTCGTGCATTAAGAGAAGAGAGACAGACATGCTGACAGGCGGGCAGACAGAGATAAAGTCACAGACAGACAGAAACATGTAGTAATTCATGTCTTAACTAAAGGGCAATCAGATTCAACCTGCTTAGGCCTCCTACTCATTCTAGAACAATTTCCGGTTTCCCTGACCAAACAGACTTCTAGCCGACTTCCCCAATCAGCTACGATTTCAGACTGCTCTTTTACTTGCACCGTTGGCGCTATAGAAGTCTTTAGATATAATCTAATAAAACGTCATCTATAGAGATGCACTTCTTTTATCGCGAAAAGGGCAACATTTCAAAGTATGTATTTCAAATTTTCCTAATACTAAGCTCCGTTTAGACACCCTTATATCGTTTTATTATGAACATATATAAATCTGTAAATCACTCCACGCAGCAGTGTAACAACGCTGGCAGCAACAAGATGTAGTTACAATGGAAACTTAGGCACTGTAGTACTCTGGTAGAGCCAGTGCCAAGCATGGATGAAGAAGGAGGGTGACGCTAGTCGTCTTTGTTATGAGACAGCGTCGTCAAACAGCAATGAACCAACGAGAACCAATAGCTAACACACACATGCGCACGCACATACACACACGCACACATACGCACGCACACATACACACTTGGAATGAAAAATAATCAGAGGTGCTGACATCTTTTGGCTTTCTGGGCTGTTGACCAAGACCTTACCTTATCCTGTAGGAATTTATATCGGGTACAAAATTAGGCCTAAAACGAGGCTTTTTCGCAGTAAACAATCCTGCGCTGTTCTTTCTGTAGATTCTGTTGACTTCCTTAGTAATGGCTTTACGCATTCCTGTCTCTCAAATGAGCAGGTAAGTAAGATAGCAGTCATGCGAATTTTTGACAATCGCAGACGCGTGTTGTGCAAAAGAAAGTTATAGGCGTGCACGTTCTGTCTCATTCAGATCTCAACTAAAACTCATCTTATCCTGGACTCAATTCCTCTGTATAGGCTGTTTTCGTGTAGATGTCTAACCAAATTGTATGTCGGTATGGACTTCTTACATCGCCCTCCTCATTCATAAAGTCTTGGGACTGGCACTACTAGAGTACGGGCAACGGTTCAATTGTCCGTGCGGAATTTATTCCTTCTTGGCTTTCGACCGAACTCGCTCTGGAAGTTGGTTTGAACTGCTTAGTATTGTTCTGCTTACGCGTACAACTTTTAGTAAGTCGAGTATATCACGTTTGAAGGAAACACAAAATATATAACGTCAAGGATATAGTTTTAAAAGGTGTGTAAAATAAACGCGTAGAACTATTAGTTTCATCGAGTAATAGCAATGTTTGTGGCTGCCGAAACCGTTGACGCCTTCCACAACTGATGTTTTAGCGTTATTATCAAAGTAGCGCTATAAAAGTTCGTGAAGAAAACTTTTACTCTGTGAATACATTCTGTTTCCGTATTGACTTCTGGCGAACATCACCTCACGTATTTAGTACGTGAGGTGACACGCTGCGTCGCGTCAGAGGGTTGTCCAGAGATAGTGTCCGAGTTCGGCTGCCAAAGAGACCGCAGAGGAGGCAAAGCAGCTGCTAAGGCGTGTTTTGGTGAGGATGAGAACGCTTTGAAGGCAGAGAGTTGGAAGGATTATGGTAGGAAGTCATATGCGATAGTGATCAAGGGATGTTGGAGGAGCAAAAGGTGGAATAGGATGGCTTGAAAAGTGCGTTTTCAGTCTTCGTTGAAATGTTGCTGGAGCGAAGACAAGATTGACTGAGATTGACAGGTGAGAGAGGGAGATGAGTTATCAGGTGGAGGAGGTCTTACGGGAGTTCGTTCCAAGGAGCCGGGGAAGAAGCAGAGTCAGGGTAGTTGCAGAATAAGAGAGATGAGACTGGAGACCTAGATAGAGAAATATATGAGGATGAACGAGTATAGTTGGACAGTTGGATAGTGAATAGGATAATGGCAGGTTCACCATCACCAACCCACCATCACCATCACAGCAACCGCCGCCACCACCATCACCATAACCATCATCACCACCACCATATCCACCACCACCACCCCATAACCACCACCACCACCATCAACATCAACACCATCACCACCACCATAGCCACCACCACCACCCCATAACCACCACAACCACCCCATAACCACCCCATAACCACCACCATAAGATGTCGCTAAACACCGACTATTACCAATAAAGTGCTTAAGCTGCTAGAAAAGCCGTATTGTATACCACCATACAAACGGTGAGAAATTTTTCACACAATTTTACTATCGATGTCAACGTCCTGTTATGCCATGAGATATGACTAGCGGTTCGTAAAGTAATTATGTGCTCACATGTATTACACACCTTTAAAACGGGTTCTTATTGTATAATTTTTATAAATTTTTAATTGCATTAAACACCTTTATTGTATTTGTATTCTATAATATATTTTTCTTCCGTACAATTATCCGATAATCGTTGGTTGATTATCTTCTTCTAAGCTAAACATAATTATTTCTGGACATTATGAAGACATAATCAGTAGGGGATCAAATAAGAACAGTACCAACTTTACACTAACTTTAGTCTTTGGGGTGATCTTTCTGTGCATAATAAAAGGCCATCGGTTGGACCTGGTTGACCCATTACCATATTTCGGCTTACTTATGACCAACATAATGGAATCTCAGTGTACTAGACAGATTCGGTCGATAAGTTGCTGTTTAATGACACAGCGTCATAACAAAAATGATTAGCGTCGCCCTCCTCCTTCCTCCAGGCTTGAGACTGGCGCTAGCAGAGTACGATTCGTTCAAACAAGCGAATGAGACAATATATTGGAGCAACACTGAAAAGTCACAGCAGATCCAATAAGCTGACTAAACCCCTCTGTATTTAAAAAATAGTGTTATGTCTTTACCTAATATTAACTAACAATAACTCTGACGTCATCTTCACCAGAGATTCTCAATAATGGTTTCCCAATAATGAAACAACTTCATCCACAAATACGCAAAACATTTTAATTATAACTATAATTATGACGTCAGATTCCAATTCTAGTTTTGCAATTTTAGAGCAAATATTTAATTAATCATAACTTTCAAGTTCTGGAGTCGCCATCAATGAATTCATTTTGCAGAGCTGAGGCTGCAATACCTCATGGGGCTCCGCAACATTATCTAATCGCCGATGTTTGGGTACAGCGAAGTTTAACCAGGTACGACTTCTATGCTGAAGAATAAGCAACATGACCATAATCTAAAATAGACCTGATAAGTGCTCTATTATGGTTGTAAGAGTTTTACAATGTTCCAGCCATTGTCACTTCTGGCTCTTATACGGACAGTTTTCGACATTTTTCGATTATAATAATGGTTTCCAACTCAGTTTACTGTCAAAAATACTCCCAAACAGCTGGGGTACTATACTACTGCTGCTTGCGTCTTTTAACTCCACCCCTTTGAAAAGGGCAAAATTCTGGATACTTCTATTGCTTTAGACCAGTATACTTCTTGTTACCCATGATACAGTAGACTTGAAGCGATGCCTTACTCATTTTGAATTGTCGCCAGAAAACCTAAAGCGCGTAACTTTGCTTACAACAAAAAACGTCCTTTTTCAAAGTCCATTTTTAGGGCTAAAAGTTATTTAAAACGTGCAAATTTCAGGATCATCCATGGTATAAACTCGTTTTCTGATGGTACACCGAAATGAATCAATCATCTTTTAAAACATAGTTGTCTTCGAGCAAATCCGGTGTTTTCCGAAGATGTCCTTTATCGAATCTACTCACACAATGGATGGATCCACCGTTTAACGACAGCTTATGTCAACATTGGCCGTTGCCGTCGACAAAGATTGGTTTGGCATAATTATTACAACTGCACATAATGCACATCAGTTAGCTAATAGGCGTCTTTGGCGAATGGTTTATATAACAAAGGTTAACTCCATTTTAGCGGTGTCTAAGCAAACTCTTTTTTTTTTATTCCGTAGTTTAACGTCATCGTATGACATCAAAGGCCGTTGACGACAATTCAAAATTATGCACAATACAGTTGAAACAAAATTGATAGAGTTAAAGGCATCTAAACAGTACTTTACAATGCCACTAATATTCATTGTTTAGCAGCATAATATTATAGTTCCGATACTAATGTCAATGTTACTTTCATAAGATAACATACTGTAATATGGTTTTTCAGGAAAATTATACACTGTTTTGCAACAATTATCACACATAAAATTTTTTAACGTAAAATAAAAAGATTACTGATAAACAGCAATAATGTACACGAGATTTCCAATCCAGCTATTCAATGATTATAACAACATTGGTTTCAAGTTTACAAAACCTGTAATTATGAAGTTTATAAAACCTGAAATTATGATATGAAATTTATATTTTAATTTTTAATTTTCAAATTTTTTTTTCATTCAATGCAACCAGACATCATAATTAAAACACATGCATTAGAATACGTTGAAAACGACAGGTTTTTTACCACATGTCAAAGATATGAATAGAATAGAATATTGTAATTTGTTCTGAGATTCTGAATCTTTCATTTTAATTTTTAATTTCAGTTTAATGGTTATTAGATTTTATTATATATGTTATTATGACATGAAATTCTTATTTTAGTTATAAATGTTTACATAGATAATCATTTCAATTAATAATTGACTATTTTATCCAAGGCACACATATTACATCGGTAAACTACCTTTTAAAGGTGTTTAACAAAACCGCAGGGTAACTTCTGGAGCATACTTGCACAAAGCGTTCTTAATGTTGACCAACGGATCTGATCTAATTCTATAGGTTTTTTGCTACATTTCTTATATATTCTCTGTTCTTCAGCGAACTGGGATTCTGGGAAGACTTCTTTCACTGCAGTTAAGATGTTTTCTATAGTTAAGATATATTAGACATTTCCTAACTTCTACATCACCATCTGATTGCTTGTTTATAGAAATGAATGAATGAAATGCATGAATCAAGTCTTTTTGGTAAAACTGGACACTTTCACTATTTATTTACGCTGTTTTTGGACACCTTTAAATTGTTTCATAACAAAGCTATATATAACATATATCACTGATAGGTTTAACTTTTAGAAAAGTCAAAACTGACCCGTTGCTCGTTGAATGGAACACAATTATTGTCCTGATGAAATCCTTTACATCGTGGACAGAGGCTATTTCTCTGTTTTTATAATATTTTGTTTGTAATATTTCAGATGATGAAGAGCGGGCTGATTTGCACAACCGGGCCACAACGCCAACAGAAAATGCAGACAAGTTAAAATCTTCGCACGTGGCGAATGAAACGGTGGACGAAAGAACGCATGAAGGGCTGAAGACGATCACAAGCCTAAGGATTGTTTGCAAGACGGAGTCGGGCAAGGGGGAATTGAGGATAATAGCTCAAACTGATGGGAAGAAACTTGAGTGGAGAGAACCACGTGCGTCGACTCGATCGTCCAACCCATTTAAATAGACATTTACAATAACAATAATTACAGTCCAGTCGGAAATAAGAGCTAGCGGTTGTATGTTTGTTTCATTGCTTTAAACGGTATCTTTGTGGCTGCCAAGGCCATTGATATTACCTTACATAGTCAGAGCTCCACGTCTAACTAGGCATGACGGCGAAAATTATGTACATATAGCTTTGGAAAGAGCGATTTAAAGGTGTTTAAGTAAAGTCATTGTAGACAAATTTTGAAGGTAATTAGATCGATCCAGTTTCGAGTTTACGCAGATAGCATATGTGAGTAGAATTTTTAAAAACAGTTTTATTCCTCTCAGTCTTTTCATTATTTAATAAGGTCTTCTGATCAATAATTGTTCCTTTTATCTGGTCCAATCATTTACCAGGGGCTCAATTATTGATATTTGCCTCTGGTCAGACCTAAGACAAAAACAGCTGCTGCTGAACCAGCGTTTTCGGTTCCTGGACCTGGATTGGGAACTCGATCCCTGCTTTTTTAATCTGTCCGTTCTGTTCAATATCCCTCTCCCCGTGTCTGTCCGTTCTGCTACATATCCCTCTCGCTGTATCTGTGTGTTATGCTCAATATATTTCTCCATGTTCGTTCTTGAATAGTAAGTCTATTCTCATAAATGACGCTTGAGAAAATTTGTTCGTTTGACTTTTAGGTTTATACTGTTATACAGCATTGCGTATGTATAGGCCTATTGTGACGTTTGATTTGTCTGTTTCCACTCTCGGGTGTAATAAACCGCTCATTTTCTACAATCTACAAGATCTTTTAACTCCTTTGATATTATGGCTTGATGCCTAGCTTTATTTCGATCATAGGTTGCTTCTGTGCATTTTTTATTCTCGAGAGTAATAGGCCAATGTTTCCTATTTGCATGATTATAAATAAGAATCATTTTCTTAATAGGTAGTGTTTCTATGCCGCATCGATACTCGATTAGATATTGGTTGATTAGTCCAAGTTTAACGACATTGTGTTATTACAAAGATGATTAGCGTCGCCCTCCTCCTTTCTTCAGGCTTGGGACTTACCCTTAAAAAGTCATGTTATCTTCGACTGAATTCCTCCGTTGGCTGTTTCCGAGTACTATAGTTACCAGTGTCTAACGAGCGACATCGAATGCCTGCAAAGGTCGATGATATCGCCCTCCTACTTTGACCATGCTTTGGACTGGTACTACCACACTTCGGGCAATGGCTTGATAGTCAGCGAGGAGTTTATTTCTTCTTGGACTTTCAACCGAACTCGCTCTGAAGTTGGCTTGAACACATGTCAATTTGGATTGGATCCACTGTTTAACGGCAGCTTATGACAACAAAGGCCGTTGCCGCCGATAAAGATTAGTTTTTGGCATATTACAGCTCAAGTCTTGGCTTTACAGGTATCAATTGTGTGTCTCCACAGTTTAACGGCAGCTTATGACAACATTGGCCGTTGCCGCCGACAAAGATTAGTTTTGGCATATTACAGCTCTTTGGGTATCAATTGAGCGAAAGGGGCAAGATTATGATGTCGAAGAACTCATTTAAAAAGGTGTGTAAAAATGAGCATAATACTATTTTAGTCGCGTGTTTCGCAATGTTGACGGCGACCACAACTGATGTATTTAGCGTTATTATGCCGGTAGCTAAGACAGAGGAAGAATAGAACAGCAGATAGCCAGGATGAAGCGCAGAGGCCTTATTGGCCCTGACGCTCCCATCGCTGCGGAGCTGGCGGATTCAGCTGATGGCCGATTATTCGCGGCTATATATTAACGCAAATGAAAGCCATGTTCTGCGTGGACACTTTCCTCCAAGCCGCCCCCACCTCCGCTATGAGCTAAGACCGAGGCCACACGGTTTCCTCCTCCCAACCAAGGACGATCACAATTTCATATCACGCGTATTATTTAAAAACATCTACTAAATACATTATTTCCGGTCTATACCATAGGCCTATTGGTTGCCCTAACTAACATTGCCACCAGCCTAATTCTTCCTTAGTTAGAGCAGAGATAATATTTGATATCTCAACCGATTTAATAACTAACTGTCAGAACTTAGACAATTTTTCCTATCTGTTACCTGTAACAAGTTGCGACCTGTCAGCTTGGTGCTGTGAATAAACGAAATTGATTGATTGGTAGCGCTGTAGAAATTCTTAAAGAAAATTGTTTCATTATAACCCTCTGGCGAGGCCAGCCACAAATACTTAACACGAACATCTAGCGTCATCTAGTGAATTGAATAATTTCATAGGCAATAGTAATAGAAGAGATATATGCCATGATATCATAAAGTCATGACGTGAGCTTTCTTTTGCGCTATCGTTTCATATCGTTTCGGTAGGTGACGCTGCTATCCTATAATGGTATGAAGGTCATAATGAACTAGATTCATTTAATTTCAGTAGGTGGCGCTGCTATCGCACTATGCGCTAACCGTCGCGTAGATTCAAATTTCCGTGTAATGAAAGTTGGGGTGCGCAATAGGCTATTGCCGTGCTGTCCAACATGCGGCCCGCAGGTCGCAACCTTCGGGTGATTTTTCAAATTCTTCTTCCCAGGCGTATTGTACCAGATAAATAGAAAGAATTGTTCGAAGTTGGTTGGGGTGCCTGAACCGGGTCCTGCGCTCTGCCGCACGCCTTTGCGGACGTATTCCAAAATTTGGCCACGTCTCAGGTTATATGCTGGATGTGCTTCATTGGCTCCCCCTACTGCAGCGGATCTCGTATCGGATCATCGCTTTGGTCTGGCGGTCCTTGCTCGGCCTAGCCCCTGCCTATTTACGCGACCTCTGCTCCCCTACCTTGGGTGCTCCGGGTCGTCGCTCTCTCCGCTCTACTGAGCGGGGTGTGCTCATGGTCCCTTTTGCCCGCACAGCTACTAAGCAGAATCGAGCCTTCTCAGTGGTTGGCCCATCCCTCTGGAACGGGCTCCCTTTGACGCTGCGCTTGCATCCCAGAATCCACTCTGAATCTTTCTATACTTGCCTCAAAACTGTCCTTTTCAGCCGTGCTGGGGTCGGGAGCGCTCCTGAGTAGTAACCTTGAAGGGGCGCTATATAAAACTTCGTAATGAATGAATGAATGAAATGTTCCTGCTGAAGTCTATGGCCTTTTATGCTATTAGATGTCGGAAATGGTTAGCAAACTATTATAAGGTATATTACGCTCTATTTTATTAGACACCTTTATAACGTTTCTTATTACATACTGCGTTCTCCCTAGATTTGATTCCCTCACCATGAGCTGTTTCTTGGCTTGGCAGCTGTAACAGTTAAACTTCTGTTTTTTAGTTAACTTTATTCTGCTCTCCCAATTATCGTTTTCTTTACCGCAATAAATTTTAACTTTGTATACAAAGCGCCAAGCGTCTGCTTGTGTTTAATAAAGAACACACTTACTTACTCACGTGCTTGCTTATTTTATTGCAGTAGACACCTTTTTTCTATTCATACTTTTTAATATATTTGACTTGGTATCAAGTGCCTGCCAAAACTAATCTTTGTCGGCGGTAACGGCCTATGTTGTCATAAGCTGCCGTTAAACTGAGGACTCACTCACGCCTGCATGTATTAGTATCACAATACATTATTTTCGCTTAACATAATTATTTCAGGACATGTAAAGACGGAATTAGTCGAAGATAAAATGATGATGAAACTGACATTTCTACCACGCCGTAACACATCACAAGGGCGCTTGAAATAGGACTTAACCAACTTTAGCTCAAGACTATAACGAATGGGACAATGAGTTGAGACATGACAGATAAAGGTATGGAAAAATCACAACAGATCCAGTTATCTGATTAAACCCGTCTGCATTGAAAATTAGAGTTGTTTTCACATGAAATTTACTAACAAACATATATGTATTTTCAATTCAATTCAATTCAATTCAATTTATTGTTCCCAACATAACAAACATAATGATTAAACACAGCTCTAACATAGCTAAAAGGTACAACATGTATGAGAAATGAAGAAGTAAAATGATCAACGAAAAGTAAAACCAGTTAAACACAAGTCAAGATAAGTTACAAAGAGCTACCACGAGTAGAGTGGAGTGGGAGCAAATAGGCACCCCAAAGGGACGAGTCCCGCTGAGAGGGGGCCTAAGATAGTACAGTAAAATAATTGAAAGATGACGGAAGTTATTGATAAGCAGAAATAAGGGGAACACTGACTTGTGTGTTAGAGGCGGTAAAGAAAAAGTGAAAAAGGTTTACAATAGTGAATAAGGACTTAACTAAAAACTAAAGACTATAATACAAGCTCCAGTGTGTGTGCTCGTAACAGACGCTTAAACCATGGAAGGGTGCAGCAGGTACGGATACTAGGAGGTAGGTTATTCCATAGTAGATGGCCTTGATACTTAATAGATAATTTGCGGGTGTTAGTTCTTAAGAGTATTAGTTTATAATCATGTTTGCTTCTTGTAAGGGTGGTAGATTGGATGGGGGGGGAAGTAGTCGATAAATGCAGGTGGTAAGAGTTTATTGTGGTACTTATACATAAATTCACAGGTCTGAGTGAACCTTATTTGTGTAATACTTAGGAGTTTAAGTTCATGAAATAGAGGTTGAGTGTGAGAGTTTACAGGAGATTTGGTTATAATTCGTAGTGCTTTTTTTGTGCTATTTTTAATTTGTTTAAGTGAATGGAATAAGTGGAGGTCCAGATAAGATTACAATAGGTGAAATAAGGATAGATGAGTGTGTAGTATAGGTTGATCAGTATCTGAGATGGTAGCAAGTAAGATATCCGGTTAAGGATGCCAATACTCTTAGTTATTTTTTTATTAATTTCATCAATATGTGTGTTCCATTTTAGGTGTTGATCCATATGGACACCGAGGAATTTAGATGAGTTTACTTGGGGGATATTTACTCCATCTATAGTAATGTGATTCGTGCTGGGTGGTATTTGCTTTTTATTAGATCTGAATACTATAAAGTTGGTTTTAGTGAGATTAAGTGATAATTTATTAGCCTTAAACCAGTCGGTTGCTGCCTTTAATTCTTGGCTGGCAATTTCGATTAAGCGGTCATAAGAGGCATGAGACAGGAAAACATTCGTATCATCTGCGAAAAGAATGTAGTGTAAAAGAGTGGATGAGTTGGGTAGGTCATTTATGTATATTAAAAAAAGAAGGGGACCAAGGATAGAACCCTGGGGCACCCCATAGTTAATGGGTAAAAAGTTTGATTGAACGTGATTACAAGAAACTTGCTGTTGGCGAGTTGACAAGTAGCTTTTAAACCAGTTTAAGGCAGTACTCCTAATTCCGTAGTGTTCAAGTTTAGTCAAGAGAATCTTATGATCGACAGTGTCAAAGGCCTTTGCTAGGTCTAAAAAGATACCTAGGGAATATTCGTTGTTATCAATAGCAGCAGAAATTTTATCTTGGATGTCAATTAGGGACATGGATGTAGAGTGCGCTGGTTGGAAGCCGTGCTGAAGGGGGTACAGGATATTCTTTTGCTTAATGTAGGAGAATAGGCGGTCATGCAGTACTTTTTCATAAAATTTTGAGAAAAAAGGTAGTATAGAGATTGGTCGGTAATTGGCTATTTCGGATTTATTTCCTTGTTTATAGATTGGTAGAACTCTGGCCATCTTAATTTCTAACGGTACCATTCCTTCACTCAATGAGCAGTTTATAACTTCAGCAAATGGAGCAACCAGGAGGTCCATGACTTGAGACGTTATATAGGGATCGATGTCATCACAGCCTGAGCTGTGAGTAGATTTAAGAGATTTACTTATGTTGATTAGTTCAAGCGGATTAGTAGGTAAGAGGACAAAAGAGCTGACAGAGGAGGGAGGCATGAAGGCTCGAAAGTGTTTCTCAGAGGGGGAGATTTTATCAGATAGGACTTGTGCAAGACCGGTGAAATATTCATTGAATTTGGCAGCCATGGTTTCAGGATCATTTACTAGTTCATCCTCAAGTTTTATTTCCTTTATCCAAGTGTCTCTGTTACTAGTTTTGACTAGTTTTCTAATAATTTGCCAGGTTTTCTTAATGTCATTATTATATTTTGTGAATTCGCTAGCATAATAGGTTTGTTCCGTTTTAATTCTAATTAATTTATATTTATTACGATAGTTAGTAAAAATGGTTTTATTTTCTATGGTAGGATTCTTAATAAACTTCTTGTATAATTTTTGCTTAGTTTTAGTGGATTTGAGTAAAGCTGGCGTCATCCAGGGCTGTGGCATAGTGTTTTTTTTAGATAGTTTTTCAGGACGTAATGGAAATGCCATATTGTAAGCCGCTTTGAAGGTATCAACAAAAGCCTTGTAGGATTGGTCGGGTTCGTTGCGTGCACAGAGGTCGAGTACTGGATTCCAATCAGTATTATCTAATAAGCTTCTGAAGTATGTAATATTATCATTCGAGAATGTGCGGGTCATTTTCAAGTTCCTTAGGTTATTAAAGTTCGTTGGAGTGGTATTAATCCAAGTTAAGACTGGAAGGTGGTCAGATATGTCAGCTGTAAGTATGGCAGATTCAAGTATTCCGTCATGGGAGTTGGTGAATATGTTGTCTATCAGTGTGGCTGAAGAGTCAGTAATTCTTGTAGGTTGCAGGATAAGAGGTAAGAAGTGGTGCATGAGCATACAGTCAATAAAGACCCCGGTAGGTAAATGAGCTTGGGAGGCTAAAATATCAATGTTGAAGTCGCCAGTTTGAAATGCTTTTTTATTGGCATATTTTTTGGTGTTTAGAGTGATTAATAGTGTTTCAATTTCAGCGTTGAATATTTCTAGTTTAGTACCTGGTGGCCTGTAAATTACGCCAATAAGCATGTCAGCGCCTTTACTGCATGAGATGTTAACCCTCAGAGGCTAACCTGGGGTGAATTTTTCACCCCACTGTCAGTATTTGCGCTGAATTTTTTTACAGCATTGGAGTTATGCCGTGCGCCTTTGTGTATCTGTTCATAGATGACTTTTGCTTAATTCCATATATTTTGTCTTACTTATTTTGGATGAATGGTCACGTGACTGACGTCATACCGTGGCCATTTTATTGGTTATTTGTGTGAAAGATGTCTCGACGGTTATCTGCTGCTAAAGCGTTACTTGTGTGTAGATGACTGTAGACTCGATGATTGTGCTGATAGTTGACTTTAGTTAGGTTTCCTAGTTTTGCAGTTTTATGTTGAACTTGGTACAATTACCATTGTTGATCGAACATGGTTTAATTTTATATCACATGCCTCAAATAGTGAGGGGTGAAAAATTCACCCCAGGTTATCCAATGTGTGATTTTTTTATAGGTTAGCCTCTGAGGGTTAATGAACATACTTTCATAAGATGAGGAGCTAAGGGGTAGTAGGTCAATTTTGTTAAACTCAATATTATCTTGTACAAGAAAGCCAATTCCACCTCCTCTAGTATCGCCACGGCTTTTATGAATGAATTTATATCCTGGAATGTAGATGGTTTCAGCAGCAGCATCAGTAAGCCAGTTTTCAGTGACCGCTAAGATATTAACCGGTAGTTGGTGCAGTAGGAGTTGAATTTCACTAATTTTTGAGGCAATGCTTCTGCAATTTAAATGTAAAATTGAAAAGGAGGGGGGGGCTATTAGCAAATTTATGAGCAACCTGGGTAGGGCTATCGTATTTAGAGTCATTTACAATTTCAGTATAGTAATTGCTATAATAATTGCTATCAGGGTCCAGTTCTTTATTATTGATCAGAGGTTTGTGCTTGGTTTCACCCTTTAATAATTCGAATCTGCTAGAATGTATGTATGTATGTATGTATGTATGTATGTATGTGTGTATGTATGTATGTATGTATGTATTTATGTATGTATGTATGTATGTATGTATGCATGTATGTATGTATGTATGTATTTATGTATGTATGTATGTATGTATTTATGTATGTATGTTAGAGCTGTACCGATTAAACGGCCATACGCGTAATCGGGCCGATTATTGGAACAATCGGCATAATCGGGTATCGGCAGAAATAATCGGTTAATCGGTGCCGATGTCAAAATTGTGTTATAATTTAATAATTTTACTTGTATTGTTGCATATTCCAAGTTTTTTTTATCGATTTTCATCTATCGTTTTACGTCCCTTATTACTTGTGCATTAAAACATATCGCTAACAACTTCCCAACTTAGTTTAAACGTCCACCCTTATAGTTGTGACGATAGATTACTGGTTTATGTTACAGAACCGAACATTTTGACTAAACAGATAATTAAATATTCGGTCTCATAATGGGTATTGGCAGTTTAATAATCGGTTATACGCGGTATCGGTATCGGCAATTTAAGAATCGGTCATACGCGGTATCGACATAATCGGCAAAAAGCGATATCGGTACAGCTCTAATGTATGTATGTATGTATGTATGTATGTATGTATGTATGTATGTATGTATGTATGTAGTATGTATGTATGTATGTATATAAACATACATACATACATATAATTATTTCTTTATATATAGTGTCTTAAAGTTCTCTGAGAATGTTCTTGTGTTCTTTTGTTCGTTATCCACGGCTGCTCGAATAATATCAAATGATTGACCGAAAGCCAAATATATACGGCACTGAGAAGATCGATTTAAGGTGTCTAAATAAGATCTATAAATTTTACAACTAACTCTGATAGTTCAAAATCAATTTCAACGTCCAGCTTAAAAAATATATCAGATTTCGACCTGACTTTTCCAATAATTTTCTATTTCTGATGCTCTTTCATCTGAAGCAATGGTCCAATGTTGCACCGTGCTCAATTCTTAATGGCGCTAAAGAAGTCTTTATATTAAACTGAATTAGACTTCAATCTACAGAGGTGTACTTCTTTAATTGCGAAAAGAGACAAATTTCAAAGTATATCGAACATTTTTCCTAATAATTATTACGCTCCGTTTATACACCCTTATATCGTTTTATTTAGCTATTATATATAATATAGGTGTTAGTCACTAAAAGCATTTATTTAATGGAAATAGCCTTGCAGCAAGTTCAACGTGAACGGCCCTAGCAGCGACAGCGCGTAGTCAAAAAATGGAAAGTCTCCACTGCCAGGACCCATGGAAGTGCCAGACCCAAACCTAAATGAAGGAGGAGGGTGGCGTCTTCGTTATGACACAGTGTCGTTAAACAGTAACGAACCAACCAGGAGCAATAGTCAACACACACACACACACACACACACGCACACATACGCACACACACACACACACACACACACACACGCACACCCACACACACACAAGAGTGCATACACACACACGTTTTATTTAGCTATTATGTGTTAGTCACTAAAAGCATTAATGGAAATAGCCTTGCAGCAAATTCAACGTGAACGGCCCTAGCAGCCACAACGCGTAGTCAAAAAATGGAAAGTCTCTACTGCCAGGACCCATGGAAGTGCCAGACCCAAACCTAAATGAAGGAGGAGGGTGGCGTCTTCGTTATGACACAGTGTCGTTAA
>JACEVL010000014.1:2342579-2407579 GCA_020284085.1 Aporrectodea caliginosa
ACGAGATGACGCCATAATTAGGTCATCAACAGTTAGTAACTAATATAGCGCAATCGAAAATGAAAATGGAATCAAGTGATGCGAACGTGACTAAAAACGCAGTCACGTCGTTTACACAAATGTCGGCTTCGAATAAGACGCCCGAAGTAGGCAAGTCTCAAGATGAAGAAGGTAATTATCAAGATAAGTCTCAAGATGAAGAAGGTAAGTCTCAAGATAATTCTCAAGATGAAGAAATAGTCTCAAGGTAAGTATCAAGATGAAGAAGGTAAGTCTCAAGATAAATCTCAAGATGAAGAAGGTAAGTCTCAAGATAATTCTCAAGATGAAGAAATACTCTCAAGATAAGTCTCAAGATGAAGAAGGTAAGTCTCAAGATAAGTCTCAAGATGAAGAAGGTAAGTCTCAAGATAAGTCTCAATATGAAGAAGGTAAGTCTCAAGATAAGTCTCAAGATGAAGAAGGTAAGTCCTATTATTACTAGTATTATTATTATTATTATTATTATTATTATTTTTTACCCGAGGTATCAAGGATCCCTCAGGTGGCCTAAAAAGTCCGGAGACTGCTGGAGAAGATTATTATTCTGGAATGGTGTTGTCAGTCGTTTTATCCGAAAAGGTTCCCGGAACGCGACGGCATTGAAGCGTTGGACGTTTATAGAGAGTCGTTGAAAGAGAAAAGACGACTCCCTATTATTATTATTAGTATTATTATTATTATTATTATTATTATTATTATTATTATTATTATTATTATTATTATTATTATTATTATTATTATTATTATTATTATTTTATTTTTATTTTTTTTACCCGAGGTATCAATGATCCCTCAGGATTTGGAAAAAATTAATTTGGGAGCAGGGGACAGTGTCTGGAAAATCAAGCCTCGTCGTCTGGAGTCGCTGGAAAGGTCCCGTTAAAAGTGACAGAGTTGTAGCGTTGTATGCAGACAGATAGACGCTGAAAAAGAAACGACGCCTCACGGCGGTCGCCACTGATGATGGATAGGCGTCTACCTATACTGCTGATGAATTCTGCACCTGAGAGGTTGATAGGGCCCAAGGTCTCAAAGGCCACCGCCTGGAATCTGTGGGTCGGGGGCAGTCCCTGATATTTTAGGTCTTTACGTTCAGCCGCCTGTGCTGAGGCGGGCCCTCTGGACCCGGCGGGGTGGGTGACATACGAGAGTGCGCACGAGTGGACCATATTATTATTATTATTATTATTATATTATTATTATTATTATTATCATCATCTTCATCATCATCATCATCATCATCATCATCATCATCATCATCATCATCATCATCATTATCATTATTATACATTTATAATGCGTCACTCTCTAATGACCAACTGACCAAGCATCAATCCATGGTGCTGAGCAGATGTGAGCAAAGGACTTGCTCAAGGTCCCTACACAGTAACCGTCTCAAAGGAAGGGACTAAAATAGAACCCGTACTCTACTAGCAGCGAAGCGGATTTAATTACGACAGTTTTGTGTCTTACGTATGTATAGCATCCATTTACGTCGTTTTACAGGTATCTAAGGCGAGGCTCAAACTAAGGGCTATCGTATTCAATATTTCCTTAATTCAAGTTCAACTACATCCAATTTATAGTACGCTTTAATCAAATGAATTAACCTAATTTAAGCCCGCAGTACACAGACGAAGCTGAAAGCCTATAGGCCTAAATACATATAATTATTAAATCGATTATTATGAACTTTATTATAAGGAGTTATTAACCTGCAGTGTAGTTCTGAGAGCAGTCGTACTTGAGCTCTTCAACGAGGGTGAACTGCGGCATTTCAAGTCCTTTATCGACGTCCACTGGATTGTCCAACCACGAAAAGTACATCGTATCCATTGTGTAGCCGACTACAAATTTGCATACACAAAAACTATTGTATGCGCGCGCACACAAGAAACAATGGAAACAATAGCAACGATAACAACAATTATACATGTAATAGTAGCAACAACACCAATAAAAAATAGCAACGATAACAACAGTATCATCAAAATTAAAAACAACAATAACAGCATGAGCAATATCAATAAAAACAACAACCAAACAACGCAACAATAACACCAGACAACAACAACAATACTACTAACGACAATAACAACAAAGAAAATAATAAGAAAAGGCATTTATGATCCAGATGAGGACAAAGGTGATGACCAGTAAGGTAACACCGAGAGACAGCCGCAGTTCGAAGTATTAGCGACTTCATTTTCTTAGTTTCGGCATATTTAGACCGCAGGTTTAACCTATTGAACCCAATCCATTGACGTATGTTTTCGTCCGCAAACTACATGACATTGTATGGGAACGTTTGATTATTAAACATGAATATATGACGCTTTAAAAAGGTGTAAAACTTCTCACCGTTTATAATTTCTATGGAACAAGTATTAGTAGTTTCAGTTTAACGATACTGCATGGTATCAAAGATTTTTAGCGTAGTCCTCCTTCTTTTCCCCATACTTGGGACTGGCACTACCACAACGAGAAGAGTTGTAGTTTCGGTTTAACAACACTGTATGAGAACAAAGATCATTTATCCAAGCATGGGACTGGCATTTGCAGAGTACGATCAGTGGCGGAGTTAAACATCGTGGTGGTTTTTCTGTTTAACGACTATATAGCTGTTTGGTAACAGAGACCATTAGCGTCGCCCTCCTCCTTTCTCCAGGCTTGGGACTGGCACTGTCAGAAAGCGAACAGTGGCGGAGTTTAGAGTTAAACAGCATGGAGTGTTAATAAATTTTAAGTTTCACTTAAATCGTGTTAATGGTGTCTAAGCACAACTTAAAGCGTTGTGATTGTCTATTGTTTGGTCAATGATCGCGGGTCGACCCCGTGCAACGAGCCAACGACCACGCAGTGACAAATTGTTTGCGCACACGCGTCCTTGGGTGAATCGGCGTAAGCTCCCTACTTCCCACCTGGCACTTGTGGGATATGGCAAACACTTTACTTTCGAGCACAACTTATTATCGTGCTGTGTTTGAACGATATCTTGTGCCTCCCAGAGCCGCAATTGACGCTGACCGTATACCTTCCCTAATATTGTACAGTCGCTAACGTTCCGTAACATTGCGTAATTTTATATTTGCCAATTGGATAAATTCGAACAGCTTAAAGACGTCTTAAAGGCGGTTGACATCGAAATATGATAAGAATTCATGTTGTACTCTTTTCGGACGAGAAACATACGTCAATTGGATTGGCTTCAATAGTTTAATAAGCTCTGAAAACCATTTTATTCGATCCTGATTTTCTATCTCTATGTCGGGAAGGCCTCTTGTGAGCAGTTTTCCCTGCAGAGTATCTATATAAACTTTACATAACGCTGTAATTATAATTTTAAAAATTACCATTCAATCTCATTACATCAAAGGCCTTTGACGCCGATAAGGAAATAAGTTGTACGGTTTTTGCTGTAGTACCCCAAATTTCATCATAGTATTTATCGATTGCTTTTAGAAATATTTATTTAATTGCGCCTCTGTAACACAGGGCAGGAGCGTTGCTGAAAAAGGCCAGAAAGTAGCATGAAAAAAATCTATTAAATAGAGCAACGCAAATGTTCTATATAACGGACGCAACATGCGTTTTAAAGGTGTCTAACGCAGATGTCCAGTTAGAATTGTCTATTTAGTATTTAGCGCCAACTTGCGTCTTCCGAGACCGTCACACTCAGAAAATTTAATGGATGAAACAGTTTAACGACATCATATGGCAACTAAGGCCGTTGACCTCTATGGGGAAAATTGTATTGATCAGTTGTCACCGTTCGAATGGTATATAATTAATGCAGCCTTTTACTAGATACGAGGTCGATAGCGCGCTTATGTTTAACGACGCTGTGACTCCACAAACATGATCACCGTCGCCCTCCTCCTTTGTATTGTATTGTATTGTATTTGAACACTTGTTATAGCGCCCCTACCAGATTTCCCATTCAGAGGCGCTCCCGACTACTGCGCGGACGCTGAATCGGAGTTTCACGCCGAAGCGCATGAGCAATTGCGAGTGAAGGACTTGCCCAGGGTCCCTACGCGGCGACTTTGAGGTGGATTCGAACCCGCGACCCTCCAGCTGCAAGGCACCGAACATACCCCTAAACCACCGCGCCCCAGTATATTGTGTTGTGTTGTATTGTGTTGTATTGTACTCCACGTTTATAATGCGACCGAGCCACCCGCAGTAAAGATCCGAGAAATTAATCTCTGATAGACCGACCGACCGGGTATCGAACCCGGGGCGCCGGCGCGGAGAGCAGGCTACAACCCCACTCGGCCACTCAGAATCCTTATGCAGGCTTGGAACTGGCACCACCCAAGCACGGGAAATAGCGGAATTCTATTAAGTACAGTAGTTTTCAGTGTATAACGCCATCTAGTGGATGCCAGGACGTTGACGTCGCCCTCCTCCTTTCTACAATCTTGAGACTGGCACTACTGCATGTAGGGTAGTGACCAGGGCTTAAAGTGTGAATGGACGGTCATGGACGGCGTCCAGGCACTCATTTTCAAGGCTGGACGCCGTCCTGCCACTTATTAGGCAGCACCGCCTGGACGCCGTCCATGCAGCGTCCATGCAACAGTGTAATTCCTCTACGTCATTTTCAACAGCATTTAATTTTTTTAAAGATTCCAATCAAATTTCATATTGTCATTTTGATTTCTGAATGCGTTCTACCATGTAAGTGTAACTTGTTTCTCCACCTCATTCCTTACTTGTACATTCTAGTTAACTTTTCATCAAATCGCACGTCATATACGCGCTTCCGGTTTTATCGTCTGAGTTTTCGTAGGCCCTAACAACTAGGGCCTAGTTTACAATCTACCTGACTGTCACATGACTCACATCCACTGTGAGTCTTGTCTTGACTGTTTCATAACTGAATAAACTTATCAAGTTAAATGATGACTTCAATACAATGCATTGATACAATACGATACGATTCACCTAGACCTGTAAAACACCAACTGTCCCAGTTTTACGTAATTCACCAGCAAGACCCAGAAACTGTTGAGAGACAACATACGACTTCATGATCATATATTCGTTTATTGAGTTAACAACAGACAAAACCCTGTAGGTATACAAAGAAAAACAAAGGCAAAAACAGGTCTGTTTGTTGTACTATTTATAATTCAGAAGTATCTGAAGTAATACGCCACTGTTTGCACTATGACAGTGCCAGTCCCAAGTCTGGATAAAGGAGAAGGGCGACGCTAATGATCTGTGTTATCACAAAGTGTCGTTAAACTGAAACTACTACTAGTAATACGCATGCAAACCAAAAGAAATCAAGAAACTGATCTGATATACAATACTGATTTTAAAGACGTCAACGACTATAACGGCCACAAGACGTCGTTAAACTTGTGGAAGAATAGTTGATTAATTCCATCATCAATAGAAGAAGCAAAGACAATTGAGTTATGATACGCCTTACGAAAGGTGAGAACTGTTGAAAATAATTACACACCTCTTTTAAGCGTGATATTCGTCTTATAAGTAAAAGTGGTCCTGAATTTTGCCAAGTTGTTAAAGTTCCATACATGTACTAATCGAAAATGAGTATTAGTGACATCATAAGGCTTTGTTTCGACACTTTTTTATGGTGTCTTTTGGATGCTAGAAGTTTCTTGTTTTCATTTTATTAAACTTTTGAATTCAGCGGCCCTTGATGAAATAAGACGACGTTAAACTTTGGAATAATAATAATCTGCCATACGAACGGTGAGAACTTTTAAAATAATTTATGTGGACGTCAACGGCCTTTGTTGACATAAATCAATTATATGTTGACAACGGCCTTTGTCTTTAAACTCTGGATCCATCCAGACGATTGGTTAAAATGTTCATATCGATTAAAAAACAAGTTTTTCTTATTGAGGCCAACAGCTTTTTTTGGCAAAAGATGTCGCTAAAGAATGGATCCAGTCGAATGGTTAGAGCGCTCGACTTGTAGCACGGAAAGCATGGGATCAAGTCTCCTCCCCTGAGATGGTACTTGACAAAGTCCTTCACTCACAATTGCTGAGCGCCAGCGATCGAGGCTTGGTCATTAGACAGTGGCGTTTGATGATGATGATGATGATGATGATGATGATGATGATGATGATGGTGATGATGATGGTGATGATGATGATGATGATGATGATGATGATGATGATGATGATGATGATGATGATGATGATGATGATGATGATGATGATGATGATGATGATGATGATGATGATGATGATGATGTTAATAGCAATAATAATAATAATAATAATAATAATAATAATAATAATAATAATAATAATAATAATAATAATAATAATAATAATAATAATAATAATAATAATAACAATATAATAATAACAATAACAATAATAATCAATTATACGTATAAACAATAATAATAATGCAAGTTCTCTGATGTTATGTAGGACGAGTGATGTTTTTGCAGATACCCGTAGCAACTGTATAGCATACTTTTTATTCCTGAGGGTTTATTACACTTGCCTCAGTTAAAAAAAAGTAATTGCGAATGGCCAGACGTATGCCTTGCCGCCTGATCTTCCGGCCGACAATATATTACCGTCACTGTGGTCATTATAGCTGAGCTCGAAGCAGCCTAAGAGACTCTGAAATGTCGGTTCCATCGCAACATATAAGCACGTCGTAAAGGCAGTTCGTAAATAGCAGAGCGTAATACAAGTGTCGAGATATTTGTCCAGAAGGACATAATGTCCACATTGAGAACCACGTTGTATTCGAAGAAACAGATACAAAGACACACACACACGCAGGCAGACATACATACATGCATACATACATACATACATACATACATACATACATACATACATACTTACATACATACATACATACATACATACATACATACATACATACATACATACATACATACATACATACATACATACATACATTCATACATACATACATACATACATACATACATACATACATACATACATACATACATACATACATACATACATACATACACACACAGTGACAGACAGACAAACAGAGACAGACAGACACACACACACACGCAGGCAGACAGAGATACATACATACAGACAGATAGACAGATAAACACACACAGTGACAGACAGACAAACAGATAAACAGACAGAGACAAACAGACAGATAAAAGAAGGAGTTAGGGAGACTATCGCAGACGAAAAGATAATTATACAGAAGTCGATTATCATCACTTAGAGAGGTTCAGTGAATCACACGGTGCCACTTGAATGAATCACACGGTGCCACATTAAAAAGCACTCGAAGCTACATGAATGAATCATGCGAGGCCACATGAATGAAACAAACGAAAACACATGAATGAATCACACGAGGCCAAATTAAAAAGCACACAAAGCTACATGAATGAATCACACGATACCACATGAATTAACCCTTTCGTTACTGGACCCGTCGCGCCGACGGGTTACCAAACCCAACTGCTGTACTGCACCCGTCGCCGCGACGGGGATACAACCTGTAGCTTATAGTCAGGCCTGGTATGCTGCGTGGGTGATATAACCGTATATTACGATGGTCTGAACATTATTCTCTTGTAAAAATTAATATTTGTCTATGGAAATTTTTCACGTAGACCACAAGCGTCGATTGTTCAAGGTAAAAATGGCAAAAAGACGTATGACTGGTGAAGACGTTTTGAAGGAAATTTTTAACGATAAAGACAGTGATGAAGATGATTTAGAGTTAGATTTAGGTGTAGATGAGTTAGAAGTTATAGACGGCGATAAATGTAATTCTGAACAATCCGACGTTGACGCTGAAATTGACGATGTTCCGGCTTACGTTCGGTTACTGACGACATGCAATCTAAGAGTGATGCATCAATAATTGGTTTGAAACAAACGTTAACGTTTTGTTGCTTATTTCGTTTTTCTTGGTGATCACACACATACAGACATACGGACATACATACCATAGGAAAAACTCATTGAAAAATGTAAAAAACAATAATTCCAACTTAGTTTAACTGAATAGCTAAAATAATGTAATTTTCACTATTTTCACATCTCATATTTTCCCTAGAATTCCCCCGTACGGCGCCTGGGAACGTGCGCAGTAACGAAAGGGTTAAGCACACTGTGCCACATGAATGAATCACACGAGGCCATATGAATTAAGCAAATTAGGCCACATGAATGAAACACATGAGGCCACATGAACTAAGCAAATTAGGCCACATGAATGAAACACATGAGGCCACATGAATGAATCACACGAGGCCACATGAATGAATCAAGCGAGGCCACACGAATTTTTAATCATACGATGACATAGCCACAGGAATGAATCACATGAGGCCACATTATTGGAGCACACAACATCACACAACATTATTTTACATCCGAGTATTGGTATTGTTTACAAATCATTACATTATTAGAGCGTGGGCTACAAAAGAGCTTAACAATCAGAGCGGACGGTGGTTAGATGATCTAGCAAATATATAGCTCCTCAATGCGGTCGTTGTGGGGTCGCCATAGCAACCCGTGTTTACAGAGGATGAGAGACGATACTTACAGCTCTCAAACATCATTGGACACCTTTGAGTGTCAAGCGGATACTTCTGGAGCCTCATGGGACACGATAGCGTCGCCGAGATTCTGCAAACACACACACAGATACAGAGATACGCACACGTATTATACAGATACGCAGAGACTGATACGCATGCGTACACAGACAGACAGTTACATCGACAGATAGACTATCCAGACAGACAGACAGACTGACTGGCAGACTGACTGACTGACTGAGTAACTGACTGACTGAATAACTGACTGACTGACTGACTGACTGACTGACTGACTTAGTTACTGACTGACTGAGTAACTGACTTACTGACTGACTGACTGACTGACTTACTTACTTACTTACTTACTGACTGACTGACTGACTGACTGACTGACTGACTGACTTACTTACTTACTTACTGACTGACTGACTGACTGAGTAACTGACTGACTGACTGACTGACTGACTGACTGACTGACTTACTGACTGACTGACTGACTGACTGACTTAACTGACTGACTTGACTGACTGACTGATGGATTGACTGACTGACTGACTGACTGACAGACTGACTGACTGAGTAACTGATTTAGGCAGACAGACAGACAGACCGACAGACAGACAGATAGAGAGATGTTCACTGAGCACGAGGGATACGTGCAAATCGCCTTGCTGTTATTATAATGAATATTTTATACGCGCAGACGTTTTAATTTCGTCGTAGAAGGGATTTTATCTACGCTCCGTCTTCGTCTTTCAAGAAGCAAAAGTCGTCAACATGAAGCTTTACATGATCCCAGGTGGACAGGATTGTCTACGGCACGAAACGAAGCCACTTAGCCATATGAACCTGTTAGACTGATTAGCCGAGCCACCATTGCCGAAATGACGCTGTTAAGAGGAGCGTTCTATATGTACTACTGGCTGGCTAAACTGACAAGTGACTAGTTGGTTAAGAGACTTAATGGTTAATAATAATAATATTTCGTTTATTGAAACAATCAGGTTGACAAATCGCAACCGGTTACAGTGTACAACTATGCAATTGAAACAATTCACAAGAACACAAATGACAGAAGACATAAATCTTAACTACTAACAGAACAGACAGCCTGCAATACACGGCGCTATAATGACTGGACTAATGACTTAATGACTGACTGGATGATTAGATAATTGTTTATCAGAAAGTCATTGACAGGGTGATTAGGTAACTGCTTGGATGATTAGATAACTTATAGGGTGATTAGATAACTGACAGTGTGACTAGATAACTGATTTGGTGAGTGGACAAGTCACTGAGTGAATAGATAACAGTACTGACAGTGTCATTAGAGTACTGACAGGGTGATTAGTTTAATGACAGGGTGATTAGATAAGTCACTGACTGAATATATAACTGACATGGTGATTAGTTTAATGACAGGGTGATTAGATAAGTCACTGACTTAATAGATAACTGACACGGTGATTAGTTTAATGACAGGGTGATTAGATAAGTCACTGACTTAATAGATAACTGACACGGTGATTAGATAAATGACAGGGTGATTAGATAAGTCACTGACTTAATAGATAACTGACACGGTGATTAGTTTAATGACAGGGTGATTAGATAAGCGACTGAGCATATTAGGTAACAGAGTGGCTGGAAAAATGACTGGCTAGCTAAATAAACGACAAAAACCATGCAAGACAGATGGCTATGAGGATTGCCATTTGCAGACTTGCCTTCTATTTGGCTGGGTTAGTTCGTTGACAGGTGATTTAACTAACACACTGACGTCAATGAATGGGTTTTTAGTCGACATAGCAGACGACGCGAGGGAAGGCAGGGATCAAGTAAATGATGGAGTGGATGAATGGTGGGACTTTGTGAAGAACACTGAGGAGGGGTGAGTGTGGGGAAGATGGTGGGAGGTGAATTGAAGGGGTGCAGCAGGTGCTACGGTTATGAAGAGATGCCTCTTCAATCATCCAAACTGACAAATTAAATAATGACTTGCACACGTCACGTGACAGATGTCTTATATTATATATATACATATATGTATATACATATATATATACATATATATATACATATATATACATATATGTATATATATATGCATTTATAAATATATGTGCAATTCATTATTCATAGATATATACATGTATACATGGGGAACGGTAGCCCATCGGTTAGGGAGCTCAGCTTGCAGAGTACTGGTTTGATCCTCTTCCTCTGAGACCGTTGCTATAGGGACCGTGAGCAAGTTCTTCACTCACAATTGCTCAGCGCCATCGATTGATGCTTCGTCATTGGATAATGGCGTCAGGCTCTCCTCTGTTTCCAGACAATGCTAGCTCCAAAAATCTCGTGAGTACTATGTCTGTCTGCCTGTCTTTCTGTCTGTATATCTGTCTGTCTGTCTGCCTGTCTTTCTGTCTGTATATCTGTCTGTCTGTCTGCCTGTCTTTCTGTCTGTATATCTGTCTGTCTGTCTGCCTGTCTTTCTGTCTGTATATCTGTCTGTCTGTCTGCCTGTCTTTCTGTCTGTATATCTGTCTGTCTGTCTGCCTGTCTTTCTGTCTGTATATCTGTCTGTCTGTCTGCCTGTCTTTCTGTCTGTATATCTGTCTGTCTGTCTGCCTGTCTTTCTGTCTGTATATCTGTCTGTCTGTCTGCCTGTCTTTCTGTCTGTATATCTGTCTGTCTGTCTGCCTGTCTTTCTGTCTGTATATCTGTCTGTCTGTCTGCCTGTCTTTCTGTCTGTATATCTGTCTGTCTGTCTGCCTGTCTTTCTGTCTGTATATCTGTCTGTCTGTCTGCCTGTCTTTCTGTCTGTATATCTGTCTGTCTGTCTGCCTGTCTTTCTGTCTGTATATCTGTCTGTCTGTCTGCCTGTCTTTCTGTCTGTATATCTGTCTGTCTGTCTGCCTGTCTTTCTGTCTGTATATCTGTCTGTCTGTCTGCCTGTCTTTCTGTCTGTATATCTGTCTGTCTGTCTGCCTGTCTTTCTGTCTGTATATCTGTCTGTCTGTCTGCCTGTCTTTCTGTCTGTATATCTGTCTGTCTGTCTGCCTGTCTTTCTGTCTGTATATCTGTCTGTCTGTCTGCCTGTCTTTCTGTATGTATATCTGTCTGTCTGTCTGCCTGTCTTTCTGTCTGTATATCTGTCTGTCTGTCTGCCTGTCTTTCTGTCTGTATATCTGTCAGTCTGTCTGCCTGTCTTTCTGTCTGTATATCTGTCTGTCTGTCTGTATAGCCACGACTCACGAGTTGCGTGAGTTTGCTCCACGCTAGCCTGACGATTGTTATCTGCTGTTCTGTTGACGACTTCAATAGAACACACACACACACACACACACACACACACACACACACACACACTCACACACACTCACACACACACACATAATATACATATACTGTACTTAAAGATGCACACGCACGCACAAGTAATACCAAGACTATCTATATCTATATTCATATACACCAGAAAATTATACAGATACGTATAGATACATTTAGGCTACACGAGTATATATACACGAGTATGTGCATAAGATGTATATATATATATATATATATATATATGCATAAATTTCCTCCTCATCGGCTATTTGTCTACTGCGGCTTATGAGTCTCAAATTCACGGAAAGCTGCAAATCGATTTCTATTTGCGGATAGGAAATTTACCTAGCTCCTTTTCAATTCTTTCCAAGAATGAGAGGACGAAGAACCAAGCATACAGATGCATACACACAGACAGTCAGACAAGGATATGTTGAAAACAAGAGGCTTGAAATAGATATTGCAATGCCAAAATTAATATCTTCAGAGATATGAATTTCGTGCTAGTACGGCCTACAGGACAAACTTATATGGCGTAGCACCCACTCCATGGGAAAGAGGTGGTGAAGGATCTCATTCGATCAATTCATTGAAAAATGAAAAATGGACGAGGCCATACAGGCGGTTGAGAAAAATGTCTTTATTTACATGTTACCAGTGAATCATTAAGCTCTACTTACACACCTTTAAATCGTACTCCTTCGATGCAATATATATGTCTGTGTGATTTTTATTACAATTTGGTAGAACAAATAACTATAACAATGATCAAGTTACTCGTATGAGACAATGGCTGCGGGATTAATAATGCGAACGAAGAGAAATGCATGTCTTTCTATAAGTCAGAGGCTGTTACGCTGATTTCACACTGTCATTCGCTAGGCGGCGACACACAAACCGCCGTCATTACCAGTCCACGAGGGGCATGGGAGGGGCAGAGTGGAAAGGAGGGCACAGAGGAGCCCCCCCTCCCCTCGTGGCACTTCGTCACAAAGATAAGAGCGGGAATGAAGAAGGAGGTCAAAGGTGGGAAGAAAGAGGGCGAAGGGGAAGGGAAGGGGACTACACTCATTTCATTTAAGTGAATGGCGCTTCTATTGTATACGTTATGAAGGTCATTTTGACCGTTTTAGGACACGGACAAATTAGAAAATTATTTTCCTTGCATGGTTTATATATATATATATATATATATATATATATATATATATATATATAATATATCATATATATATATATATATATATATTAATATTAAATATAATCCAAAGTCTCTTTTTTCTGTCCTTCCGTATGTTTGTCCGTCTCGCTAAAGGCTCCGAAACGGAACGCTTTAGCGATTTACAAAATTTTACAAAACATTTTTACGCCACGTCATGGTCAACGCGACTATTTTCAGCTCGCAATTTTATTTAAACGCCGATATATGGACATTTTACATTTACAACTTTTTAAACGAGGCTATCTTAATACCGCCCATAGTATGGCCATTTGTTCACGTCACGAAGGCTTAAATTAATATGCAATCTTACGTCACGCGGAGGATCTAGGTCAACGCTCTGATTCGCAACCAATCACGATGACCGTTGATTTCAAATCAGAAGTGGTCACGCCCACGGCTGAATTTATAGGTCATCGGACTTAAAAATTCGCCAATGCAAAACTTTAGGGATACGAAATTTTTAACGAACGTTTTCATTTGAATTTCTATAGATCTCAACCCAACTTTATTTCAACTCAAAATTTACTTTAAATTCCGATATTTGGACATTTTAAGTTTCGATGTGGAAAAATAGTCTGTTTCAATGCCATTGAAATCTAGCTATGCAAGGAGTATATATACGCGTAGAGTGAGAAATTAAACAATTTCAAGAAAGCGCGTAAATTCGCCAGAGGGATACACGAAATGTGTGCACATCGTTAAATTCAAATTCACGGGCGCTGACGAAGATGTCGTTAAATTCAAATACACGGGGAATTGAGAATGAAAACCCGGGCGAACAAACAGGTGCTAAACTGCTAGTATAGGTTATATATATATATATGCGATATATATATATTGGAAAAGGAAATGATGTTATATATAGGGAAGGATATACAAGGACGATATAATATATATATATCATAGACAGTGTCAGATGAAACAACTTTATTGCGTTGGAATTCATATAAGAGATGCGCTTCTGAGTAGTTTCTTGAAGAGGGCGCTATATAAATGCTTTTGAATGAATGAATGAATGAATGAATATTACCACTCTCTGTTTTGACACCTTTTACTGGTGTCTTTCAGACGCTATAACATTCTCGGCTGCCTTATACGGATATATCATTAAAACATCTATATTAATCACATTGTGTCAGTGCGACCACTGCTTGGGATTTTTCCCAAAATCTTGGGAATGGTGGGGTCCTACTTGGGATCTGGGGATTTTGCCTAGCAATCTGGGGAGGGTTTTTCTGAGGTCTACAGATTAGTGTTTACCGTACTTTACAACAGTGGCAGCGAATCAGATTAGAAAAATTCGTTCAGTCTGAAAGACATTTATCATTATTGTCACCTGTAAACATTTTTAATTCAATGTTATGCTCCAGTTTTTTCTTTGAGAGTTCTTAACTAGGCATTTTTGAGAAGAATTGTGATTGTTAAAAGTTAAAACGCACTTCATATTTCATCACATGAATTTTTTCCTTTTCGGTAACTTGGGATTTTTAGGTACACTTTTGACCAATCTTGGGATTTGTAGCAAGAGCTTGGGTTTTCAGAAAATGGAGAGTGGTCGCACTGCATTGTGTGTACGCTGCAAAATCTTCCACTTGCTACACCTGCCGTTACATTGTATTGTATTTTGTATTGTATTGTATTTGAACACTTGTTATAGCGCCCCTACCAAATTCCCCATTCATAGGCGCTCCCGACTACTGCGCGGACGCATGAATCGGAGTTTCACGCCGAAGCGCAATGTTATTGAAATAAATAGACTAAGAAGTAAATGTCCCACGCGCCGGTGATTGAGATTAATTCGAAGAAACAACCTTCCAGCGACAATTGCTGCGAACATATTGTTGAAACCATCCGCGCCCCAGTTGCATGTATCAAACTGTATGTATTTTATGAATTGTGTTGTTTTGTATGTCGTTAAACAATGAACACTATGACACCCGCAGTTAAGATTGGACAGTCTTAAATCTCTGTCTTTTGGACGCTATGAATTCATTTAACTGCACGTGGAGATGTTTTACCAACCCACTCGGTCACTCAGGATCCTATAGGCATATACATAACGACATAAACACATGCATGCACACATACATTCATACTACACTTATTAAATGCTTCCATTAGCGGACTTACGTAACTTGCAAATTACCGAGAGGTACCGAGTTCGAGCCCCCGTTACATTGGATATGCTTTGTAGGCTGCTATTAGCGCCGTTGTATTTCAAGCTGTCTGTTTTGTTAGTAGTTAAGATTTCAATTGCATAATGCATAACATGTAAATGTACAGCGCAGTGCGTTTGTCAGGCGCTTATTTAAAGAAAAGATATTATTATTATTTTAACGGCAACTTATGCCAACATAAATGTTGCCATTACAAAGCATATGCAACATATCCCACTTCTTTTTCGTGATTATTTTTACTGAATTCTGATGTTTTCTTATATGGCACTAGGAACAGCAATAATATTTTCACTCTCCAACTTCTTGTTTTAAGACAACTGAAACTCCATGTGTCTGTGGAATTAATTATAGGACGTATACCAAACTTAAAAGGGGTGTGTAATTTCTATGGATTCTGCAGTTGCGTTCATTTACTTTAACGAATGTGGCAAATAAATTACTTACTTACTTATTGCATTGTATAGGGTTTCATTGTTGCCTTGAAATGCTTTTAAGTTCGTAAGACAAAGTTTAAAATAAGAAGAATTATATACTTTATATGACATAATTATGAGAAAAGTCGAGGTTATGATACGGTCGCTATAGAAACCGTCTACATTTACAGTCTGGTGTCTTGGACATCATAATAACAGAGCTATGGAAATGATTTGATTACGTCAGACATTTTCCGTTTTAGCTGCAGGCGGTATGCGCATGCGCAAGCGGAACTCGACGAGCAATCACGTGACCATTCCCGACGCTGCAAATTCTGTTGACCTTTCTTGACCGGGACCGTAATCAGTTTGCCCGTCTTGGTCAAATATTGAATCGTACTGGATGCCGATGGCTTTGCACCCGGCCATTACGCCGATTCAGGACCAGTGTCTGCGCGGTTCGACTGGTCTGTGAAAATGGCCAGAAGCTCCCTCTAGCGGAAGTGGAATCTTTACAGGTTGCAAATCAAACATTAGGAGGCAATTCTTCCGGTTATACGCCTCAGCGATCGCTCATCCATCCGAGCCGCAATGACCGATGGATAATCTACGCAGTGGTAGTAGTGGCAGTAACAGCGGTGTTATTGTCTTTTTTAGAACACAGATTTGTCTGGAATGGAACCTATTCGTCAAGGTCTAGGTTGGCAATAGTACCCCTAAAGGCAACATTCCTCCAAACGCTGGATTATTAGTTATTAGTAGTAGTAGTAGTAGCAGCAACAGCAGTAGCAGCAGCAGTAGTAGTGGCAGTAGTAGTACTGCTACTACCAGCAACAGCAACAACAACAACAGTATAGCAGCAGCAGTAGCAGTAGCAGTAGTAGCAGTAGCAGTAGTCGTAGTGGTAGTAGTACTAGTAGTGGCAGTGCACAGTGGCAGTAGCAGTGGCAGTAGCAGTATAGCAGTTGTAGTTGTATTCTATGAGTGCTAGTGGAATAGATGTTGTTACTCTATCTTACTACATGTAAGAGCCAAATTGACTTGGTGATCCTGCTGTCGTGGTTGAAAATATGTAGAATTGCTCGTTACAAATGGTTCAACATGTGAGTTTAGATCTGATTACATGTATAGGCCTATAGAGCCAGTATGTTGGTCTTACTTTGTGACGTACCACAGGTGACCTGTGGCGTTCAGTCGGAGCAGACGATTCTCAACAGTGACTTCGTGGAAAGTGGCGCGTTTTTCGTTACGGAAGAAAGTGTCCGGAATCCAGATCTTTTTCCAGGTTCCATCTCCGAGGCGGAATTGGGTGATCTTGTTCGGAAGGGGAGTGAAGATGAGGCGCGGATCACGCCACTCCTGCCTCAGGTACATACTCACCGAGTAGTCCTATACAGAACAGCATACTCATCTTAGTACTACAGAACAGCATACTCATTTTAGTACTACAGAACAGCATACGCATTTTAGTACTACAGAACAGCATACTCATTTTAGTACTACAGAACAGCATACTCATTTTAGTACTACAGAACAGCATACTACCTTTGTTACTTACATACATGCTAACTTTAGTACCACATATCGTAATTTTAGTACTACAGAAGCCAAGCATACTCATTTTAGTACTACAGAACAGCATACTCATTTTACTACTACAGAACAGTATACACATTTTAGTACTACAGAACAGTATACTCATCTTACCCTTCCTCGTCATCCTCTATCCTCAGCTTAGCTCACCCTCAGTTTCTTCTCCTCACTGTCTCCTCTCTTTCTCGACCAAGGTCTGTGGTAGAGAGCGATAAGTGGATGACATTGTACGCAAGGCATGTATGCGTGCATATGTTCGTAGATGTTTCTGTGAATGTTCATATGTATGGGTACATATATGCAGGCAGGTTGCGTCGTCAGCGGATGGGACTGGGGCTGTGGGGGTGTGTGGTCCGGGTGGGGGGGGGGGTGAACGAGAGAGAGCCCTTCCTCGTCATCCTCTTCCTCAATTTAGCACAGATCCTCTTCCTCTCTTTCTCCTCTTTCTCTTTCTCTCTCTTCTCTCAACTAAGGTCTGTGGCAGAGAGCGATAAGTGGATGACACGCAAGGCTTCATCGTCCGAAAGAGATGCAGAGATACAACGACACGGACAGACAAGCAGACAACGAGAGGGAGGGAAGGAGATAAATCGAAATGGCATGAGAGAGAGACAGACAGACAGACCAACAGACAGATAGAGACCCAGACACAGACAGACAGACAGAGAGAAAGAAAGAAAGAAAGAGAGAAAGAAAGAAAGAAAGACAGACAGACAGACAGAAAGAGAAAGAAAGAAAGAAAGCGACACATTGCAATAGAGAGAGAACAGACAGACAGACAGACAGACAGAGACAAAAAAACAAGAAGACTGACAGAAAGAGATAGATAGACAGATAGCCAGACAGACAGACAGATAGACAAACAGACAAATAGCAGGCGAGAGAGCGTAACATTAGAAAGCAGATTTGTAAAATTTATCCTTGGGATTGAATTTCTTCTTAAAGCAAAGAATCGTATACTCGTGCAACGGTTGCGTTATCGAAGTTCAACGATATCTTATGGCAACAAAGGCCGTTGACGTCTCGAGACAGAAATTATTTTCAACAGTTCTCACCCTTGGTATCTTGCATAGTAAATACTTTGTTTTCCCAACTCGTAACTCATTATTTTTTTATTTATCCACAGTTTAACGTCGTCTTTTGACATCAAAGGCCGTTGACGACAACTCTAAACGCTCTAAACTTGCGCCATGTAAACTTCAACCAACGCGTAACTCCGACAAGGTTGAAGTTTACATAGCGCAAGTTTAGAGCGTTTAAAAGGTGTCTCTTTACTATCAGTATAAAATTTAAATATATATAAGGAGGAAGTGGAAGGAATGGGTAGACAGAGAGGTAAAGGACGCAGAGGGTAAAGGAGAGAGGAGGAGAGGATTTGGATTATTATTACTAGAAAAAGTAATAGTAAGAGTATTGGTAGTGCAATAGCAATAGCAATAGCAATAGCAATAGATATAGTAATACGGGCTGAATTTTGATGAAGTGATTCAGCGTCGTTGGCCCTCTGGCGGTGGAAGGGGGCGCAGGAAGTCGATTAATTTGTAGAAGCCGAGGAGCTTCATGGGACGAGTCGGAGCCTCCATTGGCAGACGACAGATAAGAAAATCCGGCGGGAAAAGAAGGAAGGGTTTAGGGGTGAAAGGAGGGAGGGAAGGAGAGCTCGAAGTTAAAAAGAACAGAGGATTGAGTGGTAGGAAAGAGGATTCAGGAGGAAGAGGAAGGAATGGGCAGACAGAGAGGATAAAGGACGCAGAGGGAAAAGATGAGAGAAAGGAGAGGAGTAGAAAGAGGAGGAGGAGGAGGACGAGGAGGAGGAGGAGGATGAGGAGGAGTAGGAGGAGCAGGAATTACAGGGTTTTAAAAGAGAATGAAGGGTGGGGAGGAAGAGGAGGAAGACAGAATAATAGGAGGCACAGGGAGAAGAGGTGGAAGTGGAGAATACAGAGAATAAAGAAGAGAGGGGTGACGATAAGTGAAATGGAGAAGGGAAGATGCTAGAGGAAGCACGAAGGGAGAAACAGAGAGGAGAGTATAGAGGACATGTAGGAAAGAGGAGACAGACAGAGACAGAGGAACAGAGAGAGACAGAGAGACAGACAGACGGAGACAGACAGAGGCAGAGACAGACAGAGAGAGACAGAGACATACAGTGACAGACAGAGACAGATACAGAGACAGACACACAGACAGACAGATAGGCAGAGACAGACATACAGACAGACAGACTGACAGAGACAGACAGAGACATACAGTGACAGACAGAGACAGATACAGAGACAGACACACAGACAGACAGATAGACAGACAGAGAGACAGACAGAGAGACAGACAGACAGGCAGACAGACAGACAGGCAGGCAGAAGGACAGACAGAGTTCTTGAACTAACAGGTTTATCTATTTGACGTCAACATTTGCTTCATCAGCGATCAGTCTGTATGCACGAGTTCTGTAAACTAGGTTACGCTGCAGTAAATATGGACACAGTAACTCAAGGATCCACCTAACGACAGCGATTGATCTGTGAAAAGCGCCATCTGGTTAGGGCGGACAACTTAGACTGTTATACGCTTAATTAACTGACATCTCGTTATCTTTTCATTGTTATCACTGCTTTCGCTGATTGCCTTTACGGCTATTCTCTGAATCGGACGAACCGACGGAAAGTAACATAATACAAACTTATACTAATACTAACACAAACACTAATCTTAATACTAATATTAGTACTAATTCTAATACTAATACTAATAATACAACGACAATAACAGTAATAATAAAAAATAAAGATAAATAATAATAATAATAATAATAATAATAATAATAATAATAATAATAATAATAATAATAATAATAATAATAATAATAATAATAATAATAATAATAATAATAATAATAATAAGCCCCTAAGGGAATGAAGTACCTCAATAATAATAATAATAATAATAATAATAATAATAATAATAATAATAAAGTCGACGCAAGAGGACTTCATAATACTGGTTTGTAGAGGAGGAGGCGGTAAACAGCAGCGGCACAGTATGCTAAACGACGTCCTCTGGAGAGCCCTTGGCAGAGCGAAAATACCTGCTCAGAAAGAACCTCTCGGCCTCTCAAGAGAAGATGGGAAGCGGCCAGACGGTGTTACGCTGATTCCTTGGACACGTGGACGATGCCTGGCATGGGATGTGACAGTGTCCGACACCTACGCCACGTCTCATCTTCCTTACACATCAATCGGAGCTGGCGAAGCAGCCGAACGCGCCACTGTTTCAAAGAGGGTGAAATACTCTACAATTACTACCAGCCATGACTTTGTAGCTGTCGCCATGGAAACCGGCGGCGCTTGGAGCAGCGAAGGTCTGCAATTCATATTAGAGTTGGGAAGCCGGATAACGGCCGCAACGCACGATCCACTAGAGACATCGTACTTGTTCCAGCGTATCTCAGTAGCTCTGCAACGGGGGAATGCCATCTGCCTCTCCGGAACATTGCCAACGCTCTCTGAGATCTGCTGATATGACTTTTCAGACAACAACAACAACAACAACAACAACAACAACAACAACAACAACAACAACAACAACAACAACAACAACAACAACAACAACAACAACAACAACAACAACAACAACAACAACAACAACAACAATAATAATAATAATAATAATAATAATAATAATAATAATAATAATAATAATAATAATAACAACAACAACAACAACAACAACAATGATAACAATTAACCCACTATTCGAACTATAGTAAATATACACCTTTTAAATGCTTTCAGACCGTCTATTAAAGTAGCTTTTTCAGGTCATACAACATTATCATCCGATGTCTTATTGTGCCAGAATGAACATCATTATCATTCGCTGATACTTGTGTATGAGTAACCAGAACTTGAACGTTGGACTCAGTGGAGAAGCTACAACTACCCAATCCTCAAGGGTCATCTCGGTTCCCGTGTGCTCGTATAGGCACGCCTCAGAAGGCTGTCGAGTATCACAACAGTGTCTTGATGGGCATATTTTGTTCTCACTGCTTTTATGGGCAATATGCATGTTAATACCACTTGCAACTTCTGATTCTGGATCCATACATACCACATTATGTTCAGATCGGAACTCCCCATCAAAAGTTGAAACAGTTTACATATTTCGCATAGGCCGAAAGGGGTTTCGAACCCCCATGCTTCAATTTTTATCTGAATGCCTTCCAAAAACTGATCTATAGACCATTACCTTCAAACTGGTACTTGAACGTACTTCCATCAATTTGAAATGACTGGAGCAAAATATACATGCACGGCCCCACTATTCTGCCATCGCTTAGATTCTTGACGGAAGAGGTGGAGGCTTTCTCGAAGTATTTGCGCAAGTTCGACGTAAAGTGAGTAAGTAAGTTGTTCTTTAATAAACCGCCTGCAAACGCACTGCAGGAACCTCGGGCTGGCGGCTCGAGTATTGATTTTTAAAATTCTTTATAACCGTCTTAGGACGGGCAAAATCTTGAACTAATCTAAGAACAATCCAAGAGTGTTCAATCACAAAATTATCATAATATGCAATTACAAAAGAGACCTCTACGTAGCCGTGAGAGAGTAAGGATTACGTAAGAAGAAAGATCAGCAATAAAGTCAATTGAATAACATTCGCGTAATGAAACCACATCGGGTTAATGCGTCAGCACGCGGGATCTCACGGTTGTGCGAACGAGGACGGAGAGAGTAGGGCACTGTAGGTAACATTCATTATAGGAGGCAGTAGACATCCTAGGACAGTAGTAAGTTGGTTTTGGTTTGCATGGACTGAAAAATGATGACAAACGAATGGGTGTAGGCCTACACATCAGCGGGGGCCAGAAAGGAACGATTGGACCACGCCAAAACTCGGAAAACTACGATATGTTGGTCATACCATGAGCTGCTCGACAACATCGAGAGCAGCCTGATGACGGATCTCGTAGAGGGGAACCGAGGACGAGGAAGGCCGACAATACCATCGATCGACAACACGCACGGTCCTGAACTGGACCCGACTTGTGGGTTAATCAATCAATCAATCAATCAATTAATCAATCAATCAATCAATCAATCAACTTTCGTTTATTCGGAATACCAGGCTGACAGAACGCAGCTTGTAACATTAACTAGTTAGTTGTAGATTAATATATGTGTTCATTTGTACGTCACCTTATTATTGGTGGTGGCTTAATGAAAGCGGCACGCGCCAGAGGACATTGGGCAGTGAAGGTCCATTCATGTAGCCTAACCGTTAGTAGTAGTAGTTTCAGTCTAACGACACTGTGTGATAACAAAGATCATTAGCGTCGCCCTCCTCCTTTATCCAGGCTTGGCACTGGCACTGTCAGAGTGCAAACACTGGCGGAGTTAGCCTAACCGTTGCGATAACGATGTGATATGACATGACATTAAAAAGCAAATTATTTGTGTCTTTAATTATTAAGTTATGGAAGTAACTGAGTAAATTAAAAAGAATAGTTCGACGTCAACGGCCTTGATGATGATGATGATGATGATGATGATGATGATGATGATGATGATGATGATGATGATGATGATGATGATGATGATGATGATGATGATGATGATGATGATGATGATGATGATGATGATGATGATGATGATGATGATGATGATGATGATGATGATGATGATGATGATGATGATGATAATAATAATAATAATAATAATAATAATAATAATAATAATAATAATAATAATAAAGTAATATTTGAGATTTGGCATATATACACCTTTTAAATGCATTGAACTGACACTATGTAACTCTCCAACGTACGACGTAAAAACACATGACAAAACACTTTTCTATGCCTAGATTGTCACGAACTGTATGCGCTATAATACTCTGCCAGAATATAAAACACCTGATTTAAAGTGTAATATTTACTGAAAGCGACGGCAACTGCCTTCGTTAGTATAAAAGCTGAAATAATATGCCAAAATAATTTCTGTCGACGTCAACGGCCTTTGTTGTCATAAGCTGTCGTTAAACTCTGGATCCACGGCCTTCGTTAACTCCGCCACTACTCGTACTCTGGTAGTGCCAGTCCCAAGCCTGGATAAAGGTGGAGGGCGACGCTAATGATCTTTGTTATCACACAGTGTAGTTAAACTGAAACTACTACGGCCTTCAGATGTCGTTTAACTATGGATCCTTTTATCCCATAAAATTCCACAAATGCATCAAATGCCTACTTGTAGTAGCGCCAGTCCCACGCCTGTAGAAAGGAGGTACAGAAAGGTACTATGCAGTGTCGTTAAACAGCAAATAACCAACCATTATGCAAAATAACTTCCCATCACTGCCCGTACTCTAGTAGTGCCAGTCCAAAGCCTGGAGGAAGGAGGAGGGCGACGCTAATTATCTCTGCTACGACAAAGTGTCATTAAACGGCCACTAACCAACCAATCAACCATTATGCCTTAAAGTAGGCCTAATTTAAAAGAAACTTATAGGCTACTAACAACTAACACAAACACTAATCTTAATACTAATATTAGTACTAATCCTAAAACTAATACTAATAATACAACGATAATAAAAGTAATAAGAAATATAGTAATAATAATAATAATAATAATAATAATAATAATAATAATAATAATAATAATAATAATAATAATAATAATAATAATAATAATAATAATAATAATATTAATAATAATAATAACAACAACAACAACAACAACAACAACAACAACAACAACAATGATAAGAATTAATCCACTATTCGAATTATGGTAAACGTAGGCCTACACCTTTTAAATGCTTTCACACCATCTATTAAAGAAGCTTTTTCAGGCCATACAACATAATTAATATGCCAAAAACTAATCTTTGTCGGCGGCAACGGCCTATGTTGTCATAAGCTGCCGTTAAACTGTGGATCCATCCATCATACAACATATTCTTCGATGGCTTTTCCCCGAATTAACATCGTTATCATCCGTTGATATTTGTGTATGAGTAACCAGAACTTGAACTTTGGACTCTGTTGAAATGCTACAACTACCCAATCCTAAAGGGTCATCTAGGTTCCCGTGTGCTCGTATATATGCACGCTTCAGAAGGCTGTCGAGTACCACAACAGTGTCTTGATGGGCATATTTTGTTCTAACTGCTTTTATGGGCAATATGCATGTTACTACCACTTGCAACTTCTGATTCTGGATCCATACATACCACATTATGTTCAGATCGGACCATCCCATCAAAAGTTGAAACAGTTTACATATTTCGCTTAGGCCGAAAGGGGGTTTCGAACCCCCACGCTTCAATTTTTATCTGAATGTTTTCCCAAAATTGATCTGTAGACCACTACCTTCTAATTGGTACTGAAAAAACTTTGCATCAATTTGAAATGACTGGAGCAAAATACACATGCATGGCCCCACTATACTGCCATCAGTTAGATTCTTGACGGAAGAGGAGACTTTCTCGAAGTATTTTTCGCAAGTTCGAAGTAAAGTAAATAAGTAAGTTGTACTTTAATAAACTGCCTGCAAACGCACTGCGGGAACCTCGGGCTGGCGGCTCGCGTATTGATTTTTAAAATATTTTATTAATAATATAAACGCACAGAAATCTCTGTCCCTGCGTGACTGGCTGACTGCGTGCCTGGCCGGTGTGTGCGTGCGTGGTGTTACGATGATTCTCAAGAGTCATTCACCAGATGGCAGCACGCATTTCTGTTTCTCAGGCTGGAGGGTCAGACAAGAGGTACGCGAGGTGGGCCAGCCACATACGTTCGCCGCGTAGTGGTCGACAACCACACACGTCAGTAGGGGGCGCGCGAGTGCCGTATAGCGGCCAATGAATATACACGCCAGAGAGTCAACACAAGTCCAGCGTAGCTGGTCTCGTGCTGCTCCTAGCGAATCCAGCGAAGCTGGTGAGTAAAAACCATTTACATTATGGTAAAAACGAATTCGTTAGTGGGGGGGGCGAACATGAGGAACGCGAGGTGGGCCAGCCACATACGTTCGCCGCGTAGCGGTCGACAACCACACACATCAGTAGGGGACGCGCGAGCGCCGTATAGCGGCCGATGAATATACACGCCAGAGAGTCAACACAAGTCCAGCGTAGCTGGTCTCGTGCTGCCCCTAGCGAATCCAGCGAAGCTGGTGAGTAAAAACCATTTACATTATGGTAAAAACGATTTCGTTAGGGGGGAGGGCGACGCAAAGAATTTTTAGCTTGACATTTCTATGTTTTAAAATCCTCTTCTATGTTTTTAAGTTACGATTAATATCTCAAATTCGTACTTTCCAATATTTGTACCTTTTCGGATTGCCATCCCGTTTCTTTACTTCCTTCGTTAGTATACGCAATCCTCATATTTCATGTATTTTAAAGCGCTTCTTACCATACTATTCTTACTAATCGAAAAATTGGGCTTGGATCGGCCGATTTCAGACCATCTAATCTGTTCCTTTCTGACTTCGCATTGCATCGCCCTTTCTTTAACGTGCGTCAATATTATTAATTTATTGCTAAGCTGTCATGCCCTTAATTTCTTACGATTATTTCTCACTAATCGCAAGATTTCAATAGATTTTACCGACTTTGCAGTGCCATATTCGCTGTTCGTTTATCATTTCCCATTGCATTAACTGGTCTTTATCATTATAATGCTTTTAATTTAACAAAAATATAAAGTGTAGGCCTAAAATATAAAGTGTAGGACAACATATTTAATTCATTATGCTGCCAGTCGGGTATTTTAGCGTTCACCAGGTGCGCTTTCCTGGCTTGGATGCTGTACAGCTAGGCCAGTGTTTTTAGTTTAATTATCAGCAACAGCAGCAGCAGTAGTTTAATTATTGTTTAGTAACTTCTCTGCTACTATTTGATAACTTTGTATAACTATGAATGTAAAGCGCTGTGAGTTTGCCAGCTTCTAATAAAGACACTTACTTACTAATGTCATGTACAATTTGCACATTAGAATAAACACATTTTCTTTAAATTTCCTTTAACCGTCTTATGACGGGCAAGCATCTAGTAAGTTATAACCGTCTTAGGACGGGCAAAATCTTGAACTAATCTAAGAACAATCCAAGAGTGTTCAATCACAAAATTATCATAATATGCAATTATAAAACAGACCTCTACGGAGCTGAGAGAGAGTAAGGATTAAGTAAGAAGAAAGATCATCAATAAAGTCAATTGAATAACTTTCGCGTAATAAAATTATAAAGCCACACCGGGTTAATGCGTCAGCACGGTTGTGCGAACGAGGACGGAGTGAGTAGGTAGCATTCTTTATATGAGGCACATTGAGGCAGTAGACAACCTAGGACAGCAGTCGGCTAGTTTTGGTTTACATGGACTAAAAAATGATGACAAAGAAACGGGTGTACATGTAGGCCTTCACATCAGCGGGGGCCAGAAAGAAAATATTGGCCCACAACAAAACTTGGAAACTACGACATTATTCAGAATACCAGGCTGACAGGAAGCAGCTTGTAACATTAACTAGTTAGTTGTAGATTAATATATGTGTTCATTTGTACGTCACCTTGTTATTTGTGGTGGCTTAATGAAAGCGGCACGCGACAGAGGACACTGGGCAGTGAAGGTCCATTCATTTAGCCTAACCGTTAGTGGTAGTAGTTTCAGTTTAACGACACTGTGTGATAACAAAGATCATTAGCGTGAATAGCGTCGCCCTCCTCTTTTATCCAGGCTTGGGACTGGCACTGTCAGATTGCAAACAGTGGCGGAGTTAGCCTAACCGTTGCGATAGCGATGTGATATGACATGACATTAAAGTGCAAAATATTGGTGTCTTTAGGGAAGTTATGGCAGTTATTGAGTAAATTAATAAGAATAGTTCGACGTCAACGGCCCTGGCAGCCATAAGATGTAGTTAAAGAAGGGAAACTAGTACTAACCATTGGAGTCTCTAACTTGCTTGTGATGATGATGATGATGACGACGACGACGACGACGACGACGATGATCATAATAATAATAATAATAATAATAATAATAATAATAATAATAATAATAATAATAATAATAATAGTGGCCGAGTGGGTTGGTGCCCGCTCGCCGCGGCGCCCCGGGTTCGCTTCCCGGTCGGGTCGGTTTATCAGAGATTAATTTCTCGGATCTTTACTGCGGGTGGCTCGGTCGCATTATAAACGTGGAGTACAATACAACACACAATACAACACATCACAATACAACTGGGGCGCGGTGGTGTAGGGGTATGTTCGGTGCCTTGCAGCTGGAGGGTTGCGGGTTCGGATCCACCTCAAAGTCGCCGCGTAGGGACCCTGGGCAAGTCCTTCACTCGCAATTGCTCATGCGCTTCGGCGTGAAACTCCGATTCAAATACAATACAATACAATACAATAATAAAGTAATATTTGAGATGTGGCATATAGACACCTTTTAAATGCAGTGAACTGATACTATGTAAGCGTCCAACGTACGACGTAAAAACACATGAACGCCTAATCTGTCTTTATTCCCGAACTGCATGCGCTATTATTCTCTGTCATAGGAACGGTGAGAACTGTTCAGAATATCAAACACCTGCTTTAAATTGTAATATTTACGTTATAAGTGAAAGCGACGGCTGTAATACGCCAAAAAATAATTATTTTTGTCGGCGGCGACGGCCTATGTTGTCATAAGCTGTCGTTAAACTCTGGATCCACGGCCTTCGTTAACTCCGCCACTACTCGTACTCTCGTAGTGCCAGTCCCAAGCCTGGTAAAGGTTGAGGGCGACGCTAATGATCTTTGTTGTCACATAACATTGTTAAACTGAAACTACTACGGCCTTTGTTGCCACAAGATGTCGTTTAACTATGGATCATATTATCCATAAAATTCGACCAATGCCTTAAATGCCTACCTGTGGTAGCGCCAGTCCCACGCCTGAAGAAAGGAGGTACAGAAAGGTACTATATACAGTGTCGTTAAACAGAAAATAACCAACCATTATGCAATAACTTCCCATCACTGCCCGTACTCTGGTAGTGCCAGTCCAAAGCCAGTCCAAAGGAGGATGGCGACGCTGATCATCTCTGCTTTGACAAAGTGTCATTAAACAGCAAATAACCAACCAATCATTATGCCATAATTATAGCGTCACTTCTAACAACCTTCCAAAGGCTTCCAGGCAAGAAACGAATGATTACAGGGGAAACAGAAACCTTTTATTCCTGCTAATGATAAACGATATTCTCACAGGTGTGGATGGTGTAAATATGTGTTTTTGACGGTTATAGTGCCAATTACTTGGAACAGAAAGCATAATTATTAAAATCTTAAAAAATAAAATAAAATTATCGATAAATTTAATACAAAATTGATGTAATAAAAACGGTTTCAAAACATCTATTAATAAAACGATTGAAGCTCTCTTTGTTAAAAGAACTAATAAATTAAGGATTACTATAAAAAGACATTGAAAAGTACATGCAGCTGGAAAGGAAAGCGACAATGACGCTTTATATCGATATTAAATGACGTTGTGCTTAGACACCTATAAATCGTTATTTCTGGAGCTTATATTAATGTTATTCTCCTCATCGCTAGTTAACTTATTCTCGGGTTGCTTGAATTAATCATACAATAGATTGGCAATACACAGAGTGCAGCATCATTTGCTATTTAATCTACACTGTGTCCTGAAAAAAGGGATCCCTTATGGTAATACGAAAAAACTAGTAAATGTTAATCGATTATTAAAATTCCAAGACCATTTTAATCCTGACATAATTATCAACAAATGTGTAATTTATGAACGGCCCAGTTAAAAAAAATTATGTCATAATGACGTCTTTAAATAGCTGATCGTTAAAATGCCGCCGGCCCAAAATGCCGCCCTTGGCCACTTAATTTTGGATATCCTATTGACTCTATAAGAGGTTTCAGTTTTCATGATGATCGTCGATCTTATTACTTATAGCCTAAGCCTACAATTTTATTTTATGAAGTTGACAGCTTCTCTGGATTTAACACTATTCGCTGCATTTTTAATTTCCCGTTTTAGCCATAGCCTACATTTTCAACTTACTGAGACCTATATTATCTTATATATAATCCAAAGTCTGATTATTCTGTCCTTCCGTATGTTTGTCCGTCTCGCCAAAGGCTCCGAAACGGAACGCTTTAGCGATTTGATAAAATTTACAAAACATTATTACGCCGCGTCTAGGTCAACGCGACTATGTTCAGCTCGCAATTTTATTTAAACGCCGATATATGGACATTTTAAATTTCCAACTGCTTCCACGAGGCTATCTTATAATAGCATGGCCATTTGTCCACGTCACACTGGTTTAATATGCAATCTTAAATTACGTCACGCGGTGACGCGGGCTAATTATGCAATCTTACGTCACGCTGGCTAACGGCAGAACTTCGTCTATTATTTAGCAAATAATACGCCTATTATAATTTAGAGATAACCCGTGTAGTACGGGGAACAAAATTAATAATACGCCTATTTAAGGTAGAGATAACCCGTGTAATATAGGCCTACGGGGAATAAATAATATTGCCTATATATAAATTTGCTTTGCCCGTGCAGTACACGGGCAAAGCAACTATGTTCACCTCTAAATATCGTTTCCATTCAGATATTATGGACATTTTTTAAATATTTGAAGCCCATCAGCAAATATAGTAAATAAGTAGCCTTTATTTGCAGCCGTTAAAAATTACGCCTGGGCAAAACCCGGGCGAACGCCGGGTAAAAAATGCTAGTTAGATAATAAAACATTTTATTGCATGAGTTGCGGAGGTAGAAGAAACAATCACCGCGTAGCTGCGGCACCACCTACTAACCCATAGTTTTTCTTAGATTTTCTCACAGCTTGAGCTCCGAATTTTAAATGTTTTTCAAAATCCAGCCCCATTATTTAGATTATGGATAATAATATAACATGCTCATACATAGTAAACTTTAGAAAGAAACTGCTTCCATTTCTACAATTATGTTTAGTGTTTAACTCTATCGGTTTGCAGCCAAACCGAAGTTGCAGCCAAACCGATAGTGTATAAGCCAAACCGACAGAGTTGCAGCCAAACCGATAGTGTATAAGCCAAACCGATAGAGTTGCAGCCAAACCGATAGAGTTGCAGCCAAACCGATAGTGTATAAGCCAAACCGATAGAGTTGCAGCCAAACCGATAGAGTTGCAGCCAAACCGATAGAGTTGCAGCCAAACCGATAGAGTTGCAGCCAAACCGATAGTGTATAAGCCAAACCGATAGAGTTGCAGCCAAACCGATATAGAGTTGCAGCCAAACCGATAGAGTTGCAGCCAAACCGATAGAGTTGCAGCCAAACCGATAGAGTTGCAGCCAAACCGATATATTTCCAGCCAAGCCGATAGAGTTGCAGCCAAACCGATAGAGTTGCAGCCAAACCGATAGAGTTGCAGCCAAACCGATAGAGTTGCAGCCAAACCGATAGAGTTGCAGCCAAACCGATAGAGTTGCAGCCAAACCGATAGAGTTGCAGCCAAACCGATGCAGCCAAACCGAGTTGCAGCCAAACCGATAGAGTTCCAGTCAAGCCAAACCGATAGAGTTGCAGCCAAACCGATAGAGTTGCAGCCAAACCGATAGAGTTGCAGCCAAACCGATATAGTTGCAGCCAAACCGATAGAGTTGCAGCCAAACCGATAGAGTTGCAGCCAAACCGATAGAGTTGCAGCCAAACCGATATATTTGCAGCCAAAACCGATAGAGTTGCAGCCAAACCGATAGAGTTGCAGCCAAACCGATAGAGTTGCAGCCAAACCGATAGAGTTGCAGCCAAACCGATAGAGTTGCAGCCAAACCGATAGAGTTGCAGCCAAACCGATAGAGTTGCAGCCAAACCGATAGAGTTGCAGCCAAACCGATAGAGTTGCAGCCAAACCGATAGAGTTGCAGCCAAACCGATAGAGTTGCAGCCAAACCGATAGAGTTGCAGCCAAACCGATAGAGTTGCAGCCAAACCGATAGAGTTGCAGCCAAACCGATAGAGTTGCAGCCAAAACCGATAGAGTTGCAGCCAAACCGATAGAGTTGCAGCCAAACCGATAGAGTTGCAGCCAAACCGATAGAGTTGCAGCCAAACCGATAGAGTTGCAGCCAAACCGATAGAGTTGCAGCCAAACCGATAGAGTTGCAGCCAAACCGATAGAGTTGCAGCCAAACCGATAGAGTTGCAGCCAAACCGATAGAGTTGCAGCCAAACCGATAGAGTTGCAGCCAAACCGATAGAGTTGCAGCCAAACCGATAGAGTTGCAGCCAAACCGATAGAGTTGCAGCCAAACCGATAGAGTTGCAGCCAAACCGATAGAGTTGCAGCCAAACCGATAGAGTTGCAGCCAAACCGATAGAGTTGCAGCCAAACCGATAGAGTTGCAGCCAAACCGATAGAGTTGCAGCCAAACCGATAGAGTTGCAGCCAAACCGATAGAGTTGCAGCCAAACCGATAGAGTTGCAGCCAAACCGATAGAGTTGCAGCCAAACCGATAGAGTTGCAGCCAAACCGATAGAGTTGCAGCCAAACCGATAGAGTTGCAGCCAAACCGATAGAGTTGCAGCCAAACCGATAGAGTTGCAGCCAAACCGATAGAGTTGCAGCCAAACCGATAGAGTTGCAGCCAAACCGATAGAGTTGCAGCCAAACCGATAGAGTTGCAGCCAAACCGATAGAGTTGCAGCCAAACCGATAGAGTTGCAGCCAAACCGATAGAGTTGCAGCCAAACCGATAGAGTTGCAGCCAAACCGATAGAGTTGCAGCCAAACCGATAGAGTTGCAGCCAAACCGATAGAGTTGCAGCCAAACCGATAGAGTTGCAGCCAAACCGATAGAGTTGCAGCCAAACCGATAGAGTTGCAGCCAAACCGATAGAGTTGCAGCCAAACCGATAGAGTTGCAGCCAAACCGACGTAGTTGCAGCCAAACCGATAGAGTTGCAGCCAAACCGATAGAGTTGCAGCCAAACCGATAGAGTTGCAGCCAAACCGATAGAGTTGCAGCCAAACCGATAGAGTTGCAGCCAAACCGATAGAGTTGCAGCCAAACCGATAGAGTTGCAGCCAAACCGATAGAGTTGCAGCCAAACCGATAGAGTTGCAGCCAAACCGATAGAGTTGCAGCCAAACCGATAGAGTTGCAGCCAAACCGATAGAGTTGCAGCCAAACCGATAGAGTTGCAGCCAAACCGATAGAGTTGCAGCCAAACCGATATAGTTGCAGCCAAACCGATAGAGTTGCAGCCAAACCGATAGAGTTGCAGCCAAACCGATAGAGTTGCAGCCAAACCGATAGAGTTGCAGCCAAACCGATAGAGTTGCAGCCAAACCGATAGAGTTGCAGCCAAACCGATAGAGTTGCAGCCAAACCGATAGAGTTGCAGCCAAACCGATAGAGTTGCAGCCAAACCGATAGAGTTGCAGCCAAACCGATAGAGTTGCAGCCAAACCGATAGAGTTGCAGCCAAACCGATAGAGTTGCAGCCAAACCGATAGAGTTGCAGCCAAACCGATAGAGTTGCAGCCAAACCGATAGAGTTGCAGCCAAACCGATAGAGTTGCAGCCAAACCGATAGAGTTGCAGCCAAACCGATAGAGTTGCAGCCAAACCGATAGAGTTGCAGCCAAACCGATAGAGTTGCAGCCAAACCGATAGAGTTGCAGCCAAACCGATAGAGTTGCAGCCAAACCGATAGAGTTGCAGCCAAACCGATAGAGTTGCAGCCAAACCGATAGAGTTGCAGCCAAACCGATAGAGTTGCAGCCAAACCGATAGAGTTGCAGCCAAACCGATAGAGTTGCAGCCAAACCGATAGAGTTGCAGCCAAACCGATAGAGTTGCAGCCAAACCGATAGAGTTGCAGCCAAACCGATAGAGTTGCAGCCAAACCGATAGAGTTGCAGCCAAACCGATAGAGTTGCAGCCAAACCGATAGAGTTGCAGCCAAACCGATAGAGTTGCAGCCAAACCGATAGAGTTGCAGCCAAACCGATAGAGTTGCAGCCAAACCGATAGAGTTGCAGCCAAACCGATAGAGTTGCAGCCAAACCGATAGAGTTGCAGCCAAACCGATAGAGTTGCAGCCAAACCGATATAGTTGCAGCCAAACCGATAGAGTTGCAGCCAAACCGATAGAGTTGCAGCCAAACCGATAGAGTTGCAGCCAAACCGATAGAGTTGCAGCCAAACCGATAGAGTTGCAGCCAAACCGATAGAGTTGCAGCCAAACCGATAGAGTTGCAGCCAAACCGATAGAGTTGCAGCCAAACCGATAGAGTTGCAGCCAAACCGATAGAGTTGCAGCCAAACCGATAGAGTTGCAGCCAAACCGATAGAGTTGCAGCCAAACCGATAGAGTTGCAGCCAAACCGATAGAGTTGCAGCCAAACCGATAGAGTTGCAGCCAAACCGATAGAGTTGCAGCCAAACCGATAGAGTTGCAGCCAAACCGATAGAGTTGCAGCCAAACCGATAGAGTTGCAGCCAAACCGATAGAGTTGCAGCCAAACCGATAGAGTTGCAGCCAAACCGATAGAGTTGCAGCCAAACCGATAGAGTTGCAGCCAAACCGATAGAGTTGCAGCCAAACCGATAGAGTTGCAGCCAAACCGATAGAGTTGCAGCCAAACCGATAGAGTTGCAGCCAAACCGATAGAGTTGCAGCCAAACCGATAGAGTTGCAGCCAAACCGATAGAGTTGCAGCCAAACCGATAGAGTTGCAGCCAAACCGATAGAGTTGCAGCCAAACCGATAGAGTTGCAGCCAAACCGATAGAGTTGCAGCCAAACCGATAGAGTTGCAGCCAAACCGATAGAGTTGCAGCCAAACCGATAGAGTTGCAGCCAAACCGATATAGTTGCAGCCAAACCGATAGAGTTGCAGCCAAACCGATAGAGTTGCAGCCAAACCGATAGAGTTGCAGCCAAACCGATAGAGTTGCAGCCAAACCGATAGAGTTGCAGCCAAACCGATAGAGTTGCAGCCAAACCGATAGAGTTGCAGCCAAACCGATAGAGTTGCAGCCAAACCGATAGAGTTGCAGCCAAACCGATAGAGTTGCAGCCAAACCGATAGAGTTGCAGCCAAACCGATAGAGTTGCAGCCAAACCGATAGAGTTGCAGCCAAACCGATAGAGTTGCAGCCAAACCGATAGAGTTGCAGCCAAACCGATAGAGTTGCAGCCAAACCGATAGAGTTGCAGCCAAACCGATAGAGTTGCAGCCAAACCGATAGAGTTGCAGCCAAACCGATAGAGTTGCAGCCAAACCGATAGAGTTGCAGCCAAACCGATAGAGTTGCAGCCAAACCGATAGAGTTGCAGCCAAACCGATAGAGTTGCAGCCAAACCGATAGAGTTGCAGCCAAACCGATAGAGTTGCAGCCAAACCGATAGAGTTGCAGCCAAACCGATAGAGTTGCAGCCAAACCGATAGAGTTGCAGCCAAACCGATAGAGTTGCAGCCAAACCGATAGAGTTGCAGCCAAACCGATAGAGTTGCAGCCAAACCGATAGAGTTGCAGCCAAACCGATAGAGTTGCAGCCAAACCGATAGAGTTGCAGCCAAACCGATAGAGTTGCAGCCAAACCGATAGAGTTGCAGCCAAACCGATAGAGTTGCAGCCAAACCGATAGAGTTGCAGCCAAACCGATAGAGTTGCAGCCAAACCGATAGAGTTGCAGCCAAACCGATAGAGTTGCAGCCAAACCGATAGAGTTGCAGCCAAACCGATAGAGTTGCAGCCAAACCGATAGAGTTGCAGCCAAACCGATAGAGTTGCAGCCAAACCGATAGAGTTGCAGCCAAACCGATAGAGTTGCAGCCAAACCGATAGAGTTGCAGCCAAACCGATAGAGTTGCAGCCAAACCGATAGAGTTGCAGCCAAACCGATAGAGTTGCAGCCAAACCGATAGAGTTGCAGCCAAACCGATAGAGTTGCAGCCAAACCGATAGAGTTGCAGCCAAACCGATAGAGTTGCAGCCAAACCGATAGAGTTGCAGCCAAACCGATAGAGTTGCAGCCAAACCGATAGAGTTGCAGCCAAACCGATAGAGTTGCAGCCAAACCGATAGAGTTGCAGCCAAACCGATAGAGTTGCAGCCAAACCGATAGAGTTGCAGCCAAACCGATAGAGTTGCAGCCAAACCGATAGAGTTGCAGCCAAACCGATAGAGTTGCAGCCAAACCGATAGAGTTGCAGCCAAACCGATAGAGTTGCAGCCAAACCGATAGAGTTGCAGCCAAACCGATAGAGTTGCAGCCAAGCCAAACCGATAGAGTTGCAGCCAAACCGATAGAGTTGCAGCCAAACCGATAGAGTTGCAGCCAAACCGATAGAGTTGCAGCCAAACCGATAGAGTTGCAGCCAAACCGATAGAGTTGCAGCCAAACCGATAGAGTTGCAGCCAAACCGATAGAGTTGCAGCCAAACCGATATAGTTGCAGCCAAACCGATATAGTTGCAGCCAAACCGATAGAGTTGCAGCCAAACCGATAGAGTTGCAGCCAAACCGATAGAGTTGCAGCCAAACCGATAGAGTTGCAGCCAAACCGATAGAGTTGCAGCCAAACCGATAGAGTTGCAGCCAAACCGATAGAGTTGCAGCCAAACCGATAGAGTTGCAGCCAAACCGATAGAGTTGCAGCCAAACCGATAGAGTTGCAGCCAAACCGATAGAGTTGCAGCCAAACCGATAGAGTTGCAGCCAAACCGATATAGTTGCAGCCAAACCGATAGAGTTGCAGCCAAACCGATAGAGTTGCAGCCAAACCGATAGAGTTGCAGCCAAACCGATATAGTTGCAGCCAAACCGATAGAGTTGCAGCCAAACCGATAGAGTTGCAGCCAAACCGATAGAGTTGCAGCCAAACCGATAGAGTTGCAGCCAAACCGATAGAGTTGCAGCCAAACCGATAGAGTTGCAGCCAAACCGATAGAGTTGCAGCCAAACCGATAGAGTTGCAGCCAAACCGATAGAGTTGCAGCCAAACCGATAGAGTTGCAGCCAAACCGATAGAGTTGCAGCCAAACCGATAGAGTTGCAGCCAAACCGATAGAGTTGCAGCCAAACCGATAAAGTTGCAGCCAAACCGATAGAGTTGCAGCCAAACCGATAGAGTTGCAGCCAAACCGATAGAGTTGCAGCCAAACCGATAGAGTTGCAGCCAAACCGATAGAGTTGCAGCCAAACCGATAGAGTTGCAGCCAAACCGATAGAGTTGCAGCCAAACCGATAGAGTTGCAGCCAAACCGATAGAGTTGCAGCCAAACCGATAGAGTTGCAGCCAAACCGATAGAGTTGCAGCCAAACCGATAGAGTTGCAGCCAAACCGATAGAGTTGCAGCCAAACCGATAGAGTTGCAGCCAAACCGATAGAGTTGCAGCCAAACCGATAGAGTTGCAGCCAAACCGATAGAGTTGCAGCCAAACCGATAGAGTTGCAGCCAAACCGATAGAGTTGCAGCCAAACCGATAGAGTTGCAGCCAAACCGATAGAGTTGCAGCCAAACCGATATAGTTGCAGCCAAACCGATAGAGTTGCAGCCAAACCGATAGAGTTGCAGCCAAACCGATAGAGTTGCAGCCAAACCGATAGAGTTGCAGCCAAACCGATAGAGTTGCAGCCAAACCGATAGAGTTGCAGCCAAACCGATAGAGTTGCAGCCAAACCGATAGAGTTGCAGCCAAACCGATAGAGTTGCAGCCAAACCGATAGAGTTGCAGCCAAACCGATAGAGTTGCAGCCAAACCGATAGAGTTGCAGCCAAACCGATAGAGTTGCAGCCAAACCGATAGAGTTGCAGCCAAACCGATAGAGTTGCAGCCAAACCGATAGAGTTGCAGCCAAACCGATAGAGTTGCAGCCAAACCGATAGAGTTGCAGCCAAACCGATAGAGTTGCAGCCAAACCGATAGAGTTGCAGCCAAACCGATAGAGTTGCAGCCAAACCGATAGAGTTGCAGCCAAACCGATAGAGTTGCAGCCAAACCGATAGAGTTGCAGCCAAACCGATAGAGTTGCAGCCAAACCGATAGAGTTGCAGCCAAACCGATAGAGTTGCAACCAAACCGATAGATAGTTGCAGCCAAACCGATAGAGTTGCAGCCAAACCGATAGAGTTGCAGCCAAACCGATAGAGTTGCAGCCAAACCGATAGAGTTGCAGCCAAACCGATAGAGTTGCAGCCAAACCGATAGAGTTGCAGCCAAACCGATAGAGTTGCAGCCAAACCGATAGAGTTGCAGCCAAACCGATAGAGTTGCAGCCAAACCGATAGAGTTGCAGCCAAACCGATAGAGTTGCAGCCAAACCGATAGAGTTGCAGCCAAACCGATAGAGTTGCAGCCAAACCGATAGAGTTGCAGCCAAACCGATATAGTTGCAGCCAAACCGATAGAGTTGCAGCCAAACCGATAGAGTTGCAGCCAAACCGATAGAGTTGCAGCCAAACCGATAGAGTTGCAGCCAAACCGATAGAGTTGCAGCCAAACCGATAGAGTTGCAGCCAAACCGATAGAGTTGCAGCCAAACCGATAGAGTTGCAGCCAAACCGATAGAGTTGCAGCCAAACCGATAGAGTTGCAGCCAAACCGATAGAGTTGCAGCCAAACCGATAGAGTTGCAGCCAAACCGATAGAGTTGCAGCCAAACCGATAGAGTTGCAGCCAAACCGATAGAGTTGCAGCCAAACCGATAGAGTTGCAGCCAAACCGATAGAGTTGCAGCCAAACCGATAGAGTTGCAGCCAAACCGATAGAGTTGCAGCCAAACCGATAGAGTTGCAGCCAAACCGATAGAGTTGCAGCCAAACCGATAGAGTTGCAGCCAAACCGATAGAGTTGCAGCCAAACCGATAGAGTTGCAGCCAAACCGATAGAGTTGCAGCCAAACCGATAGAGTTGCAGCCAAACCGATAGAGTTGCAGCCAAACCGATAGAGTTGCAGCCAAACCGATAGAGTTGCAGCCAAACCGATAGAGTTGCAGCCAAACCGATAGAGTTGCAGCCAAACCGATAGAGTTGCAGCCAAACCGATAGAGTTGCAGCCAAACCGATAGAGTTGCAGCCAAACCGATAGAGTTGCAGCCAAACCGATAGAGTTGCAGCCAAACCGATAGAGTTGCAGCCAAACCGATAGAGTTGCAGCCAAACCGATAGAGTTGCAGCCAAACCGATAGAGTTGCAGCCAAACCGATAGAGTTGCAGCCAAACCGATAGAGTTGCAGCCAAACCGATAGAGTTGCAGCCAAACCGATAGAGTTGCAGCCAAACCGATAGAGTTGCAGCCAAACCGATAGAGTTGCAGCCAAACCGATATAGTTGCAGCCAAACCGATAGAGTTGCAGCCAAACCGATAGAGTTGCAGCCAAACCGATAGAGTTGCAGCCAAACCGATAGAGTTGCAGCCAAACCGATAGAGTTGCAGCCAAACCGATAGAGTTGCAGCCAAACCGATAGAGTTGCAGCCAAACCGATAGAGTTGCAGCCAAACCGATAGAGTTGCAGCCAAACCGATAGAGTTGCAGCCAAACCGATAGAGTTGCAGCCAAACCGATAGAGTTGCAGCCAAACCGATAGAGTTGCAGCCAAACCGATAGAGTTGCAGCCAAACCGATAGAGTTGCAGCCAAACCGATAGAGTTGCAGCCAAACCGATAGAGTTGCAGCCAAACCGATAGAGTTGCAGCCAAACCGATAGAGTTGCAGCCAAACCGATAGAGTTGCAGCCAAACCGATAGAGTTGCAGCCAAACCGATAGAGTTGCAGCCAAACCGATAGAGTTGCAGCCAAACCGATAGAGTTGCAGCCAAACCGATAGAGTTGCAGCCAAACCGATAGAGTTGCAGCCAAACCGATAGAGTTGCAGCCAAACCGATAGAGTTGCAGCCAAACCGATAGAGTTGCAGCCAAACCGATAGAGTTGCAGCCAAACCGATAGAGTTGCAGCCAAACCGATAGAGTTGCAGCCAAACCGATAGAGTTGCAGCCAAACCGATAGAGTTGCAGCCAAACCGATAGAGTTGCAGCCAAACCGATAGAGTTGCAGCCAAACCGATAGAGTTGCAGCCAAACCGATAGAGTTGCAGCCAAACCGATAGAGTTGCAGCCAAACCGATAGAGTTGCAGCCAAACCGAGAGTTGCAGCCAAACCGATAGAGTTGCAGCCAAACCGATAGAGTTGCAGCCAAACCGATAAAGTTGCAGCCAAACCGATAGAGTTGCAGCCAAACCGATAGAGTTGCAGCCAAACCGATAGAGTTGCAGCCAAACCGATATAGTTGCAGCCAAACCGATATAGTTGCAGCCAAACCGATAGAGTTGCAGCCAAACCGATAGAGTTGCAGCCAAACCGATAGAGTTGCAGCCAAACCGATAGAGTTGCAGCCAAACCGATAGAGTTGCAGCCAAACCGATAGAGTTGCAGCCAAACCGATAGAGTTGCAGCCAAACCGATAGAGTTGCAGCCAAACCGATAGAGTTGCAGCCAAACCGATAGAGTTGCAGCCAAACCGATAGAGTTGCAGCCAAAAACCGATATAGTTGCAGCCAAACCGATAGAGTTGCAGCCAAACCGATAGAGTTGCAGCCAAACCGATAGAGTTGCAGCCAAACCGATAGAGTTGCAGCCAAACCGATAGAGTTGCAGCCAAACCGATAGAGTTGCAGCCAAACCGATAGAGTTGCAGCCAAACCGATAGAGTTGCAGCCAAACCGATAGAGTTGCAGCCAAACCGATAGAGTTGCAGCCAAACCGATAGAGTTGCAGCCAAACCGATAGAGTTGCAGCCAAACCGATAGAGTTGCAGCCAAACCGATAGAGTTGCAGCCAAACCGATATAGTTGCAGCCAAACCGATAGAGTTGCAGCCAAACCGATAGAGTTGCAGCCAAACCGATAGAGTTGCAGCCAAACCGATATAGTTGCAGCCAAACCGATAGAGTTGCAGCCAAACCGATAGAGTTGCAGCCAAACCGATATAGTTGCAGCCAAACCGATAGAGTTGCAGCCGATAGAGTTGCAGATAGATAGAGTTGCAGCCAAACCGATAGAGTTGCAGCCAAACCGATAGAGTTGCAGCCAAACCGATAGAGTTGCAGCCAAACCGATAGAGTTGCAGCCAAACCGATAGAGTTGCAGCCAAACCGATAGAGTTGCAGCCAAACCGATATAGTTGCAGCCAAACCGATAGAGTTGCAGCCAAACCGATATAGTTGCAGCCAAACCGATAGAGTTGCAGCCAAACCGATAGAGTTGCAGCCAAACCGATAGAGTTGCAGCCAAACCGATAGAGTTGCAGCCAAACCGATAGAGTTGCAGCCAAACCGATAGAGTTGCAGCCAAACCGATAGAGTTGCAGCCAAACCGATAGAGTTGCAGCCAAACCGATAGAGTTGCAGCCAAACCGATATAGTTGCAGCCAAACCGATAGAGTTGCAGCCAAACCGATAGAGTTGCAGCCAAACCGATAGAGTTGCAGCCAAACCGATAGAGTTGCAGCCAAACCGATAGAGTTGCAGCCAAACCGATAGAGTTGCAGCCAAACCGATAGAGTTGCAGCCAAACCGATAGAGTTGCAGCCAAACCGATATAGTTGCAGCCAAACCGATAGAGTTGCAGCCAAACCGATAGAGTTGCAGCCAAACCGATAGAGTTGCAGCCAAACCGATATAGTTGCAGCCAAACCGATAGAGTTGCAGCCAAACCGATAGAGTTGCAGCCAAACCGATAGAGTTGCAGCCAAACCGATAGAGTTGCAGCCAAACCGATAGAGTTGCAGCCAAACCGATAGAGTTGCAGCCAAACCGATAGAGTTGCAGCCAAACCGATAGAGTTGCAGCCAAAACCGATAGAGTTGCAGCCAAACCGATAGAGTTGCAGCCAAACCGATAGAGTTGCAGCCAAACCGATAGAGTTGCAGCCAAACCGATAGAGTTGCAGCCAAACCGATAGAGTTGCAGCCAAACCGATATAGTTGCAGCCAAACCGATATAGTTGCAGCCAAACCGATAGAGTTGCAGCCAAACCGATATAGTTGCAGCCAAACCGATAGAGTTGCAGCCAAACCGATAGAGTTGCAGCCAAACCGATAGAGTTGCAGCCAAACCGATAGAGTTGCAGCCAAACCGATATAGTTGCAGCCAAACCGATAGAGTTGCAGCCAAACCGATAGAGTTGCAGCCAAACCGATAGAGTTGCAGCCAAACCGATAGAGTTGCAGCCAAACCGATAGAGTTGCAGCCAAGCCGATAGAGTTGCAGCCAAACCGATAGAGTTGCAGCCAAACCGATAGTTGCAACCAAACCGGGTTGCAGCCAAGCGAATACCGATAGAGTTGCAGCCCCTAAAGGAGAGTTTAGAGTTTAGAGTCGGTATCTGAAGCCAATCCGACTTTACCAAAGTGACGGTTTCTTTCTTTTCTTCCTTTTTTCTTCCTTTTTCTCTCTTTCCTACTTTTTTATCCAACATTCAATCCTTTTTTGTTTTTCTTCAACCCTATTTGCCGCCCCGGCACAAGTGCCGCCCGGGGCGACTCGCGTCCTTGCTCCCGTACGATACGCCACTCCATATGTCTCCAAAATTGTAGAAAACCAATGTAGTGAAGCCAACATTTTTGTTTCGCTCTAAACTCATTTCGTTTCGGTAGGTGGCGCTGCTGAAATCGTATACGTTAGGAAGGTCGTAATAAACTAGACTAATTTCATGTCGGTTGTAGGCGTTGACATAGCACTCTATGCGTTAAGAACATGGCCGCACATAGATGTTGACTCATTTCATTTTAGTAGGTGGGCGATGCGTTGTTTTTAAACCGTCGCGTACATTCAGATTTCCATGTAATTAAAGTTTGAGTGCGCGATATTCTATTGCTGCACTACTCCACCATGCGGTCCGCGTGTTCATTTTCAAATTCTATTCAACCGTCTTAGGACGGGCAAACATCTAGTTTCCTAATAATGATAAACGATTTTCCCACAGGTGTGGATGGTGTAGACAATGTCTCTTTTTGCTGCTGATAGCGCTATTTTCCACTGTTAGGTCACACACGCAGTAATTTTTCTGGTCATTTTTATTTGCCGACCCCTTGTGGGCCTCTGGACTGCCCAGCGTGCCCAAGCCTTAAAACATAACTATTGAAGCTACAGTTATTAATACAGCTAGCATCTGTGCGCGTTTACATTCGTAAATCTAAAGATGATGCTGATGATGATGACTGATGTACGATGATTATGATGACGTAAATCGACGAATTCTGCTTTTAAGGTAGACTGTGTAAATTTACATTCGTAATATCTAAATTCAGCTTTTAACGGTAGACTGTGCGGCTCATTCGTAAATCTCTGATTCTGCTGATGAGCTCGTGAATAAAATGGTGCCATTCGCTTAAATAAAAAAGAAATCTGCTGAAATTAAACTTTGCTGATTACGATTACGATAATCTAAATTGTGAATTTAAACTATCATTAGATTGTATAATAAATCTTGAAATGGCTTTGTGCCAGATTAGCCGATGACTAAAGATGGGTCCGCCTTTATCACACCTTCGGAAAAGCGCTATCAATGATCGCTATGTAAAGCTGGTGACAGCGAATAGGTGCAATATTAATCTGACGATTCCACTCCGTAGAGTCCCACTTTCAATCTAAACTCGTGCCAATGCAGTGCACTGGGCGAGCGGCGTGCAAGATCCGATAGCAGCCTTGCAATACAAGAGCACAAGGGGCGATAGGCTGATCTGTCACTAAAATCTACGAGGAAGTTTGGTCATACGGCAGGTGGGTTGTGCGATAGTAGAAATCGTATTAAATCTCGTATCTTTCTTACCTGCTGTGGAATGGCAGCTTCAGTGCGAATAGAAGGAAATCCATATAGACTAATAAATCCAATGTTCAATTCAATTCACAAGCTGTACTGATCACCAACCAACATACAAGTTCATGTACATATGCTAGCAGTAGTTCACGGTGTTAAAAGGTAAACACAAAAGGAACAATGTCGTTCCACTGGCATTGGGCCACTCCTTTCTCATTACTGTTTTTATATACAGCAACACTGACCAGCCACCAGCCACTTATGGAGTTAGCCTAACCGTTGCGATAACGATAACGATGTGATATGACATGACATTAAAGTGCAAAATATTGGTGTCTTTAAGGAAGTTATGGCAGTTATTGAGTAAATTAATAAGAATAGTTCTACTGCAAGGGCCCTGGCAGACATAAGATGTTGTTAAAGAAGGGAATCTAGTACTAACCATTGGAGTCTCTAACTTGCTTGTGATGATGATGATGATGACGACGACGACGACGACGATGATGATAATAATAATAATAATAATAATAATAATAATAATAATAATAATAATAATAATAATAATAATAATAATAATAAAGTAATATTTAAGATGTGGCATATAGACACCTTTTAAATGCAGTGAACTGACACTATGTAAGCGTCCAACGTACGACGTAAAAACACATGAACGCCTCAATCTGTCTCTATTCCCGAACTGCATGCGCTATTATCCTCTGTCATAGGAACGGTGAGAACTGTTCAGAATATCAAACACCTGCTTTAAATTGTAATATTTACGTTATAAGTGAAAGCGACGGCAACGGCAGAGCTGTAATACGCAAAAAATAAATTATCTTTGTCGGCGGCAACGGCCTATGTTGTCATAAGCTGTCGTTAAACTCTGGATCCACGGCCTTCGTTAACTCCGCCACTACTCGTACTCTGGTAGTGCCAGTCCCAGACCTGGATAAAGGAGGAGGGCGACGCTAATGATCTTTGTTATCACATAGTGTAGTTAAACTTAAACTACTACGGCCTTAAGATGTCGTTTAACTATAGATCCTATTATCCCATAAAATTCCACAATTGCATCAAATGCCTATACTGTAGTAGCGCCAGTCCCACGCCTGAAGAAATGAGGTACTGAAAGGTACTATATAGGCCTACAGTGTCGTTAAACAGCAAATAACCAACCATTATGCAATAGCTCCCCATCACTGCCACTACTCTAGTAGTGCCAGTCCAAAGCCTGGAGGAAGGAGGAGGGCACCGCTAATCATCTCTGCTATGACAAAGTGTCATTAAACGCCAACTAACCAACCAACCAACCATTGTGCCATAATAATAGCGTCACTTCAAACAACCTTCCAAAGGCTTCCAGGCATGAAACAAATGATTACAGGGGAAACAGAAACCTTTACTGCTAACGATGAACGATTTTCTCACAGGTGTGAATGGTGTAAACATGTCCTTTTGCCGGTTATAGTGCCAATTACTTGGCTCAGAAAACATATTAAAATCTTTAAAAAAATAAAATTATCGATAAATTTAATACAAAATTGATGTAATAAAAACGGTTTTAAAATATCTATTAATAAAACGATTGAAGCTCTCTTTGTAAAAAGAAATAATAAATCAAGGATTACTATAGAGATGACATTGAAAAGTGCATGAAACTGGAAAGGAAAACGACAATGACGCTTTATATCGATATTAAATGACTTATTTATCCAATGTTTAACGACATCTTTTAGCGACAAAGGCCGTTGACGTCTTTAAAGTTTTTGATGCATTTCAGTTCATTTTCGTGTAGTGTTTTCATCAGTTTTCTTTCTCTTTTCTTGTCTTTGTTTCCGTTTCTGACAGGAATTTGCAACAGTAAAGGAATATCTGACAGTGCTTCTGCTATTACTTATAGGGCGAATATTATGCTTTAAAAGGTGTGTAATTATTTTTGAACGGTTTTCGCTATTCCTATAACATAGTACAAAAATTAAGAACTTGAATTAAGACGTAATGGCAATTTCAGTTTAAAGACAAATGGAATTAGCGTCACCTCCCTCCTCCTTTATCCATACGTGGCACTGGCACTGACTGCTAACCGGTCACGGACATGCGGTGTCGGAATTATATACATACATAATCCAATATTTAACGACATCCTATAGCTACAAAGGCTGTTGACGTCTTTAAAGTTGTTGATGTATTTCCGATCATTTTCTTGTAATGTTCTCACAAATGTTCTTTCTAGTTTCTCGTCTTTGATTCCGTTTCTGATAAGATGCTGACGTATTTAAAGTTTCTGACGATTTAAGTTCATTTTCATATAATTTCTATCAACAGTTTTCTTTTTCTTTTCTTGGCTTTGATTCCGTTTCTGATAAGATGTAGACGTATTTAAAGTTTCTGACGGATTAAGTTCATTTCCGTATAATGTTAATAACTGTTTTCTCCTCAATCTTATTAACAATATTAACAATATTTGATAGATACATATTATTTGATTTGATACATATTAAAGTATTGTATCTCCGTTATGTTTGGCCCATTGGCTCTTTTTATTGTAATTCTTTTTTAACATCTTTTTTTTTTTCTTTTTTTTTTCCTTTTTCTCCTTTTGTTTCTTTTTTTTTTTGGTGGCTATTTCAGCTCTTTTTTGGCTATATCAGCTCTTTTTTTGGCTATATCAGCTCTTTTTTTGGCTATTTTAGCTCTTTTCAAATATGTTTACAAAGTTATTAACAGTACTTCTTTAAGTTTTCTAAAATAACATGTAATGCTATTTGCAAACAGAAATTCAGCACAGATGTGTAATATATATACATGTATTATATACACATTTTATTTTAACATACATCTATTTACAAGAATGCATGTTAACAATTATTTACATGACAGAATACTTAATTAAACATTTCATTAAACATTTTCCTATGAAACAATGTAATATCATTAGAAAATGCAATGAAATAATGAAATGACCATTAATCACACATATTTTGTGTTTATTGGTATTTTAATCATAAGGAATGTGTTCAACTATATGTTTGTAATAGATTTGATCTGATACTAATATTTATGACAATAATTATAGTATTTTTCCTTTATTAATGATTTTAACAAGATTATATACTGCACTCTGCAAACATCCCACATCAAGCAGAGATTTTAAATTAAATTCTGATTTATAACTATTACATTTATCTTTTAGAATATTTGAATCAGTATTCCTTCTCCTTTCTTGTCTTTCTTTCTTTTCTGACAGGAAGTTGCAACGATGAAATTTGACAAGTGGTTGTTCTTTTTTCCCCTTTTTTTCCTTTTCTTTGATATTAAGAAAAATCTTCTAGCCTTACAGGCTCTCCATTCATTTCTTGCGGCCATATAGGCTCTATTAGGAACTGTTTTCTTCTAAATCTTAATCTTATTCTTAATTACAATAAGATATTGATATTAAATGACGTTGTGTTTAGACACCTTTAAATCGTTATTTCCACAGCTTATATTAATGTTATTCGCCACATCGCCAGTTACTTAGCTTGCGGGTACTTTAATGATTAATCATACAATAGAATGGTACTACACAGGGTTCAATAATATCTCCTATTTGAATCTATGTATCTAGAATATTATAGAAAAGGAATGTCGTAAAGTAAACATTTTTGTTACGCTCTACACTCATTTCGTTTCGGTAGGTGGCGCTGCTGAAATCCTACACGGTATGAAGGTCGTAATAAACTGGACTAATTTCATTTCGGTAGGTGGCGCGGACATAGCACTATACGCGCATCGCCGCACATGGATGTTGACTCATTTCATTTCAGTAAGTGGCGATGCCTTGTTTTGAAACCGTCGCGTTCATTCAGTTTTCCATGTAATAAAAGTTGTAGTGCGCGATAGCTATAATAATTGCTGCACTGTCTAACATGCGGTCCGCGTGTTCATTTTCAAATTCTATTCAACCGTCTTAGGACGGGCAAACATCTAGTTCCTAATAATGATAAACGATTTTCCCACAGGTGTGGATGGTGTAGACATGTCTCTTTTTGCTGCTGATAGCGCTATTTACTTAGGACATAGCACTAATTATGATGATGATAAAGCTGATAAAGCTGATGAAGAAGAAGAAGAAGAAGAAGAAGAAGAAGAAGAAGAAGAAGAAGAAGAAGAAGAAGAAGAAGAAGAAGAAGAAGAAGAAGAAGAAGAAGAAGAAGAAGAAGAAGAAGAAGAAGAAGAAGAAGAAGAAGATGATGATGATGATGATGATGATGATGATGATGATGATGATGATGATGATGATGATGATGATGATGATGATGATAATTGAAATAATAATAATAACAACCACAATAACGTTAAGCCAGTCGCTCTACAATCCCTCTGACTCGACTCAGCGCTCGTGAATAAGCTGGTGCCCTGCGCTTGGCTTTCGAATGGCGCTTTAGAAGTTTGGAGAACACGATCACGATTATTAAGATTGCGAATGACTAGCTAGATAGTATATTTACTGTTTGACGACGCTGTGTCATAACAGAGATGACTAGCGTTGCCCTCCTCCTTTATCCCAGCTTCGGACTGGCCCCACCAGAGTTCGATCAGCGAATAGGTGCACTATTTATCTGACGATTTCACTCCGTTTTCCCGATCTGAATCTGCACCCGTGAGCATGCAGTGCGCTGGGCGAGCGGCGGGCAAGATCCGTTGCCTGGCAAGACAAGAGCACAAGGGGCAATAGGCTAATATGTCAATACGGAAAGGAGGAAGTATGTTTGCGCGGCCGGAGAGCCGGTCAATATTTGATCCACCCTACTGCGGTCGAGTCCCAGATCTCCTTTATATGCGGACCACAACCTTTGAAGAGACGCCATGCCGCGAGGCATCACGGGATCGAATGACGTCATCCGATCGCCTGACGTCACGCGATTGGATTAGATATCGCGTCAGGAGACTTGATGACGTCACGAGTGCCGTTAGTATGTCGTAAGCGTTGAGTGGGGTGAACGTTAAGTTTCTGCGGAGCAACGAGCTATTGGGATGGGATTTGTTCTGAAGGTATTTTAAAGAACCGTTAAGGTGGAAGCACCTGGTGGCTATATCTCTATCTATATGCCAATCTGTCAGTCTGTCTGTCTGTCTGTCTGTCTGTCTTTTTGTCTGTCTGTCTGTGTGTCTGTCAGTCTGTCTGTCTGTCTGTCTGTCTGTCTGTCTGTCTCTGTCTCTGTCTCTGTCTCTGTCTCTGTCTCTGTCTCTGTCTCTGTCTCTGTCTCTGTCTCTGTCTCTGTCTGTCTGTCTGTCTGTCTGTCTCTGTCTGTCTGTCTGTCTGTCTGTCTGTCTCTCTCTGTCTGTCTCTCTCTCTCTCTCTCTCTCTCTCTCTCTCTCTGTGCCTATGCATGCGTGTGATTCGGTGTTTGTTTGCGAGCGTGCGTCTGCGCGTGCGTGTGTGTATACCAGCCGTTTTGACGGCGATGTGTACGAATAAATGGTCTTCATCGTTTTCGTTCATTTCTCAAACTCACTGATGTTCTCATGTTTTAATCAAGTCTTTTGGCACCCTCTTTAAGAATGTCTAGCCAACGTCCTTCACTGCAGCAATTGCCTTTAATTTTTTCATCGTTCCTTCGCATCTCGTATGCAGTGAGGCTTCCTGCGGCATTTGCTCAGCTGCGGCATTCTGTCCACATGGAACGAAATCATCGGAGTTTTTGCCGAACAGCTTCAGCCAACTGTGCCACCGAGCAAAGCAAAGCTTCCACATCCAATGGGGAACTTATGGGAGACACTCATTTCCTTCACTGGACCCTTGAGACGATAACGGACGAACCCCACGGGGCCCTGGACACGCAGCCGCTGCATCGAGGGACCTGTCGTTTACTTCCGAGCTTACGCCGGTCCATCAAATTACGCTGCTCCGTGGCAGAGACGTGTGGTGGTCTGGTGGCGGAGTGTACGCAAAAAAACTTTGCCAATGTCGAACCCAGAAGCGTCTGATCAATGACCAAGCGTATTACCAACAGACCACGGTGTTATAACAGAGAGTTAGATGGATGGATGGATGGATGGATGGATCGATGGATGGATGGATGGGTGGATGGATGGATGGATGGATGGATGGATGGATGGATGGATGGATGGATGGATGGATGGATGGATGGATGGATGGATGGATGGATGGATGGATGGATGGATGGATGGATGGATGGATGGATGGATGGATGGATGGATGGATGGATGGATGGATGGATGGATGGATGGATGGATGGATGGATGGATGGATGGATGGATGGATGGATGGATGGATGGATGGATGAATGAATGGATGGATAGACAGACAGACAAAATGACAGCCAGTCAGTCAGTCAGACAGACAGATAGCTACAGAGAAAGAGAGTGATAGAGACACGAAGACTGTTCAGGCAGCATTGTGATTGGTCGCCGTCAACCGAATCAGACAATTTGTGTCTAAGGAGCAAGAAAACAACCAAGCCAATGAATCTTTAGCGCTTAGCTTTAATGATCGTTTTATGTCATTTGCTGACGTTTCGTAAGTTTTTTTGTTTCAATTAGGACTTCATAATTATGTGCAGTCTATTTGCCGAACTACCTCGTATAGTACTTTCCTTCTTCCTAGAATTATTTTGTTTCCAATCAGATTGTGCTTCAATAGAGGCCTAACTAAGTTCCATTAAAAGGTGTCAGAGCCGGTATCACGAAATAGAGTATCCGTCCTAGGACTATCCGGGGGATGTATGAATTTACCCCCGGATGGAATAAACGGTTTAGAGTGTATGGAGGGATAAACCATTCTATCCCCCATCATCTATAGCCTCGGCGAAAATCCAGTCAAAATCACCAAAAATGAAGTAAATTGATTTCGGGTCGACTTACAAACTAAAGATACGCAATTTAAAAATGTTATGTGTACAATAAATTCAAACAGTACGACTGAATACACTTAGAAACCGCCTAAAATGGAAATTAAACCGAATACTCCATTTCGCTCAAGAGGGGATAACTCATGTATGGGGGATACTCTATTTCGTGACACCGGAACCATCTTTGTAAGGGTTACAATTTTGCCCCACATCGTCTTGGAGCTGGCACTACCATAGCACGGGCATTCGCGATGTTAAAATTAACAGGAAAGAAGATGACCCGTCTCCCCTTAACAATTTTGTACACTATTTCTTTAAGATATTACGCGACCAAGCGCGTGAGGCTTACATAACGTCGGTTTAGTAGGTGAAAAAGGTGTCGTTTGACTATGGCTAAAACATGGTTATAACTCACTATTGTCGTCAAAGTTGTTATTGTTGTTGTCATTATTATTATTATTATTATTATTATTATTATTATTATTATTATTATTATTATTATTATTATTATTATTATTATTATTATTATTATTATTATTATTATTATTATTATTATTATTATTATTATTATTATTATTATTACGGGTATTGGCGCAGTTTAACCCTGTACGGTTCATATACTGATCAAGCGTCCTAGGGGTCACGTGTTCGTTTGACCTCATTCTATTAGCGTCGCCCTCCTCCTTTCTCCAGGCTTGAGATTGGCACAACCAGAGTTCCGCATTCGCGATGTTAAAAATTAATAGGAAACGAGGTAAACCGTCTCCTCTTAAAAATTACAGTATGCAGTAGTTTAACTCACAGATTGTTGACGAATATGCGCGTGAGGCTTACATAATGTTGGTTTAACGGATGAAAAGGGTATCTATAACATTATTTTATGTCATTACTATAATCGTCATGTTATTATTATTATTATTATTATTATTATTATTATTATTATTATTATTATTATTATTATTATTATTATTATTATTATTATTATTATTATTATAAGACAAATTTATTTCTTCATAAAGCCAATTATTATGTACAGACTGATTAAAAGTAACTGTTTTCAATATTGTTATAAGCTGTCATTCTCCTTGGCTACAGTGTTGTTGCAATCTGTGGTGCCTAAAACTGATAGAGAGTTTCCAATTTGTAGGGCGACTGATAAGCGCTGTAGAAGATGACTGGTTTCACGCTGGTCGCCTGTCGCTGCTGAGATCTTGCCTCCAAGTTCTCGAACAAACTGCAGTGATTCTGTGTGCCAGCTTCCTGCAGTTTCGACTGTACAGGAACGAAATGATGTGATTGTTTGATAGCAGCATATTTGGATTCTTTATTATGAGCTGCTTTTTCCGCTGCTGCACCTGCGTTTTGCGATGTTAGATGTTCGTAGTATCAGATAGCTATACTTCGCCATCTATCAGGAAGTTGCGATTCTCCCTTGCTTCTTCTATCAGATAGTTTGTCTATGTGCCTATCTGTGAAGTCGGATACTTCTGAATACATTTCTTTATTGTCTCTTGATGAGTAACAGTTCAGTTGCACACGATTGTCTAGTTACACTGACGAGGATGAGATAGCTAAGATGATTGCCTCAACTTCAAGAACCCTTATTCTAGACTTCTCAAGAATAATGCTTAGTGTCTACTGAACACTAGACATGACGCAGTCTATGCAGAATGCCCAACTCGCTACCGACTGTCTGACTCAACTGTCTACTCTGACTGTGCTATACTGACTTCTTATCCTCAGTCAGTCGGAAGCTCTTGGTAAAGGTATAGTCGTGATTGGTCAGTCCCTAGATTGACATTACCTAGACCACTGGAAGGAGTGGCATCAGTCAACCTTACCTATTCTACTTAACCAATGGGAAACTCTTGCCCACGTGGATGGATGACCTTTCCAGTCGATTCTGGAATCCAACATCTGTGATTCATCTATTACCTTCCTCGAAGTGATATGATATTCTCGGTAAACCGGCGCTCTTTAGAAGTCGATGGTGGACTAGCCTAGAGCAATAATTCTTCATCAGGAGACTGTCATCACATCTCCTCTTATTTCCGATCCTGACTCTGTAGGCGCCATTGCTACTTCTATTTCTGGTATACGTCTGCGGTCAGTGGGTTACTGGTTAATACAGGCCTAGATTCATCTGTCAGAATCTTGGGACTAATATAGCTGACTGGCTATGTTAAGCTAAGTTACTTTACATTACCTTACCTATATGCTGAAACTAACTGTGTTATAGTAGTATGTATGTCTGTACCGTATTATATATTGTATGTATGTATTATTATTATTATTATTATTATTATTATTATTATTATTATTATTATTATTATTATTATTATTATTATTATTATTATTATTATATTATTATTATTATTATTGTTATTATTATGTATTATTCTTATGTATTATAGTTATTATTATTATTATTATTATTATTATATTATTATTATTATTATTATTATTATTATTATTATTATTATTTTTTTTTATGTATGTATGTATGCCCCGAGGTATGATATCAGGTATGTATTAATGTATGTAAAATGTCTGGCTATGTATGTATGTATTACCTTCCCAAAACCTATATGCTGAAACTAACTGTGTTATAGTAGGATGCAGCGAACTATTATTATTATTATTATTATTATTATTAGTTATATTATTATTACGTGCAGTGGCGTAGTTTAACCCTGAACGGTTTATACAGAGCTTAACCATCCTAGGTTATGTCGTCGAAATTGAAACAATAACTCAGTACGTCATAGGATCACGTGCTCGCCTGACCGCACGCGATTGGACAGTATCGAATCGAAGGCTTTCGTTGTTTGATAGAATGACGTCGATAATTCTCCCGGTGACCTGCTGACCCTTTTAATGGAAGGGGTGATTTAGAGAACGACTGATACGATCGGTTCATCGATCCTACGCCCGCCGCTAGAGGGCGCTTATTAACAGACTGTTTCAGTCTCTGTGTGTCCGTGTCTCTGTCTGTCTGTCTGTCTGTCTCTCTGTCTGTCTCTGTGTCACTGTCCCGCGATTAAGGCATTCGTTTCTGCGATGGTATTAACTTCAGGATCCACTTATCCCTACCTATCTGCCTAGCATTGTCTGTCTGTATGTATGTCTTTCTGTCTATATGTTCACCTGCCTAACTGGTTGCGTGTGCGTTTCGTCTGCCTGACTATCTGACTGTTGGTCCTTCTCACTGTCCACTTTCTTGTCTGCCTGTCTCTTGCATCCATCCGTCTATCATGGTATCCGTTCGTCTGTCTACCTGTCTGTATGTATGTATGTTTGTATGTATGTATGTATATCTGAATGGATAGATGTTGGCATGTATGTACTTGTGTCTGTAGATATGCATCTGCACATAGGATGCATGTATATATAATTATGTGTAGGTATGCTTGTATGATGGCATCTATGTTTGTATGCATGTATGCATGTGTGTTTGTATGTGTACATACGTATGAATGCACGTATATGTGCATGTATGTATCCCACGTAGGTATGCATGAACTTGGGCAAATCCTATTGACAGAAGAAAACGTGAGCGAAATACCTAAAGAAGCAACGAAGAAAAGAAGGAACGAAATCATTGATGCAGAATGGATGGATGAAGATGCTGAGCGTCATTGCTTCAGCAGCAGCTTCTGCTTCTGCTGCTGAAGAGGTAATCAGCATGCAGATGGAGTCGACGAAGAAAATCGCACGAGAAATTATTAGCTGCCGTCCGCTCACACTTAGGGTGAGAATTGTCTGGGATTGGGGTTCTACCTCCCCAGTATTTCTTAGAGCCCCGGCAATTAAGTCTTCATTGCAAACCCCCAGGGGGTCGTTTTCAACCCCCTCAGTTGTGATTTCGCATTATTTTACTCTGAAAATGAAGAAAATGAAGTTGCATCACTGTGCAAAGCTTTCGATCTTAATAATCACTATCTGCAGATATTGTTCTTGAATCTTAAATATGTTTTATTCAAGCACACTGAAACTGCAAGGTAAAAATTGAAAATTCTGATGTATCTGCTCGCAGTGCTACCTATTTCTACAGCTGAATGCGAAAGACGTTTCAAGTCAGACGAACCTCTCTCGCACAGCTGCTAGAAATAGGCTGTTGGCAACTTCTGTTGGTGACAGCATAATGATTGGAATCAACTGTGCAGTTGGAGTGCTACAAAAGATGTCGGGTGGTTGCTATCAGGGAGACATAGGCCTTAGAAAATACCATAGGCGTTTCCAAAAAGACATTGAAAGAAAACATCCATGGCATTAAACTGTTTCATTAAATGCATAAGGTATGAATCAACCTTATGCATTAATCTCTCTATTTTCGTTTTTGTTCTTAGTTAAGCTTTAATGACTTGTACTAGTACATTAATAATTGTATAATTATGTACTAGATGCTTATATTATGAATGCACTGTACTAGATAACCTCTGTTAACCATCTCCAAAAACACTGTATATAGGTGGCCCTAACCAGCGGGACCCTGGTCCCTTCTATTCCTTTTTGTGAAAAACTGTTATGTACTTTATACCGAAAAACACTGTTATGTACTTTATCCAATAACACTGTTATGTACTTTATGGTTAAAAACACAGTTTTGTTTTGGCAATAACATACATTTATCCAAAAACACTGTTATGTACTTTAGGATATTTCTGTTGTTTACTTTATACTTATTGGTAATCGTAATCGTAATCGAACATTTATATACCCATTAACACTCCACCCTCACAATCAAACCTCCCCAAAACCCTTTCCACCCCACTAACACTCCACCTTCACAGTCGAACCACTCCAGTACCCTTTCGACCCAAATAACACTCCAACCTCATACTCAGACTACCCCATTACCCTTCTAACTTAAACAAAACCCCACCCGAACACTCAAACCATCCAAATGACCTCACTCCAATGACAAACTCAATCCACCCCAAAACAACTCCGTCCTAGTAACCCCACGTCTCCCCAAACTCAGCCTCAGTGTGATTCTCCTTAACGATAACGGTAACGAAAACGTTCGCTAACGAAAATAAAATGATTTCGTTAACGATAACTATAGCTATAATTAAAAAATATCAGTTGCTATAACTTTAACGAAAATAACACTAACGAAAATTCATCGTTATTTTCGTTGATACAAAAAATAAAGTAACTATAACTAAAATAAGAAACCATTAACCATAGCTGTAACTAAATAAAATCAGTAAGAAGAATCACACTGCTCAGCCTCGACACAGACTGGCAGACAGACTGGCGACCTCTTGGGACATATCGTATCTCCAGGGTGTTTGTTGTTTACGTCGGCGACGTAAGATGTCGCTGACATCGCAACGACCGCCTGAAACCGGTTTCAAGAAGTAGCTTCACGTTTCCGTTCGGCTTTATGGGACTTTCGGAAAGTGTATGACTTCCGGTTAGAAGGAAAAGCGCCGGAAGATCTATGCTCGCATTTAGTCGGTTTATATAGCGCTCGGACTTTTATATAGCGCCCATCAAAGTCGGAGAATGTTTACGCGACGTGGAAATGGCCCCCACTGCTTGCACAAATCGTCTGGTGAAGGATAGAAATTGGCCGGAAATCTTGAGCGGAAGGGATTACATCGGGGTTTGGCAGTCTCTCCCTGTGTGTCTGTCCGTTCTGCTCCCTGTGTCTGTCCGTTCTGCTACCTGTGTCTGTCTGCTCTGCTTCCTGTATCTGTCCGTTCTGTTCTGTTGCTTATGTCGTTGCGTTCTCAACGTAAGACACGTTTTTGTATTGCTCAAAATCACCTTAGGCTGACTTTCAGTTTTAGCGGACTGATGTTCTGGAAATTGACCTTAGTTAATGCTTGGTTTTGGCACGCCATCGGTTGATGCCTTGCGCATTACTTACCGACACATTAGAAGTTGTAAATTACAATTGCAATTGTGGGGCGTTGAGGTATTGGCGGGACATAGAGTCAAACCGGACACAGTCCATCATTCATTCAGTCATTCAGTCAGCCATTCTGTTAGTCAGTCAGCAAGTCAGTCAATCATTCATTCAGTCATTCAGTCAGCCATTCTGTTAGTCAGTCAGCAAGTGTTCAGTCATTCAGTCAGCCATTCTGTTAAGTCAGCAAGTCAGTCATTCATTCATTCAGTCATTCAGTCAGCCATTCTGTTAGTCAGTCAGCAAGTCAGTCATTCATTCATTCAGTCATTCAGTCAGCCATTCCCTTAGTCAATCAACAAGTCAGCCAGCCACTGTTTAAGTCAATCAGTCATTCAGCCAGTCACTCAGCCAATCCCTTAGTCAATCAACAAGTCAGTCAGCCATTGTATAAGTCAATCAGTCAGTCAGTTAGTCAGTCAGTCATTCTTAGTCTGTCAGTAATTCGGCCAGTCTTTTAGTCAATCAATGAGCCAGACAGTTTAGTCAGACATTCCTTAAGTCAATCACTTGGTCAGTCAGTCAATAAGCCAGTCAGACAGCCGTTATTTTAGTCAATCAATGAGTGAGTCAGCCAGAATGCCTTCCATTTACTACATCAGTCCGTTGTTTAATCTAATCTGCTTTGATTAAGATTAGATTAGATTAGATTAGATTGAAGTGTTGGCCCGAACGACATAGATTCGACATCTGCTTAAGTCGAGTTTCTATTTTCCTAACCAACGATAAAGCAACGCCTTCACGTTCTCGGCCTCAGCCTATGACCATAGGCTTGCATTTTTAAGGAAGAGTCCAAACCAGACGAGGTTGACCCAACCTTGACTGAAGACCAGCTGGAAAAAGTCGTCCAACCAATTCTCCTCTAATGCTTCGAGCACGGAGCGACGGAAACCAAGATGAAGTGGAAGCCAGTATTCTTATCTAATCTAGTGTAATTTAATCTAACCTAAACTAATCCAACCTAATCTATTGTCGTTTGGAACAGTCTGTATACCACGTTAGTTTCAGTGCTAAGGTTTTTCACACTCACACACACACATACATAAACACACACACACAACACACATAACACACAAATATATATATATATATTTATATATATATAATTATATATATATATATATATATAATATAGCCATTATTTCAGTCAGTCAATATATATATATATACGCACACACACATCGGGCACATAGACTTTGACGACTTCTATAGCGCCATTGTTATAACATAACACATCAGGATAATGCTATTGATAGTGGTTTGGCTTTGTGCGCCATCGGTGGTGCCTTGTAATTTATATTTCTATTGCGCCTGTATCTAATGCACAAGGCATCAACCGATGGCACACCAAAACCAAGGTGTTATCACGTCAATATCCAGATGCTCAGTCCCCTAAGACATAGATCTGCCTTGTGCATTAGACACCTGGCCTTAGAAGTTACCAACTGCGATTAGACTTAGAATCACACAGTGGAGTCACCAGGACAGGTTTGTCATAACTCAATTACCCTCCTCCCTGTGATTTGCAGTGATTTCCACTTTTGGGGGCTGAGCCGCATTAATTACTATTTTTTCTTAAATTTTAATAACTTCATTTTATCAATCGCTTAATGAGACAGAATTAGGATGTAATTTTAGACGCTAAATATAGCGAATTTCAGGGTATAAGGATTGGAAACACAAGAAATTATTAATCGTTTGACATTCCTTCCATCTTCCACGGTGTCAACCCATCGTGCCCACAAAAAACGGTAATCGAGACACAACAGACGTCCATAGACCAGACTGGACTAGCTGACATCGCAGTCGAAGGTTCTACCGCTAGCTGGCTTTGGTAGCGGATTAAATTGTTTTTATACTAACAGTCCAGGCCGTATAATGTTCACAGCGGGCATCTCCAAAGCAGATGTAGGCCTAGCGACTTGCTTGTCGTAAGCATGAGTCCATAGCGAACCATATCATCCACATGTTTACGGCTGACCGGTACCACGCGTCACAAGTTTTCACACGAATTCATTGGTGTCTAAGGTCTATACGCTACCCGGCCATGGTGGGCATAACAGAAGACAAAGGGACTTGATGCCCTACTCTACGAGGCCCAGGACGAACTGGTTAACTAGATAACCAGTTAATTTTATAAACTATGTGTTACTTTTCATTGTGTAAAAAGCATGGTATAGAAAGATTGCATTTCTTTGTGCAATAGGCAGCTCAGATGACCGTACTGAAAAGTCTTACGGCTAAATGTTTTCTGCGTCTTATATTTATACCCTTTTTTGTTATCCGTTGCTGTGATTGGCTGTAGAGAGTAGACAATTGGCCCAGGTCTGAACAGCATTTGCTGGCGTCATCAAACAAACAAACACACACACACCCATAACCACACACGCACACACACACAATTTGACACAAACACACACACACTAATGTGGACAACTGTAACTCAATACCAACGAACAATTTCTGTACCACTCTCTGGTACGACTCAGCCCTCGTGAATAAGCTGGTGCTCTGCTCTTAACTTTAAGTAGCGCGTTAGATATGTTGAGTGTTTAGGATAACAATGACTATTTGACTGGAAGAAATCTAGTAATGATACATCAGTGTCTGCGGCGTATTAATACTTGCCTTGGAGAAGAAGTACATAGACAAACCATCTCCCTTGGAAACACAAAATTATGACGTCATGTATACTGTATCATACATGACGTCATGTATATTGTATTATACATGACGTCATGTATATTATTATTTTAACACGTGGGCTGTTTATCGATTAAATTTATGGCTATTATTGCAAATAGGATTAAAGCTGCGTCAATAACAAACAAAACGAGTTGTGATGTAAAACTATTGTTATCCCATCGACAACAAGTATTTTCCTAGCGCTAGAGAAATCGCAACTCACAATCTGTCTGTCTGTGTCTGCCTGTCTGTTTTTCTGTTTGTGTGTGTTTGTGTACAGTATGTGTCTGTGTCTTTGTGTTGTCCTGTGTATCTGTGTCTTTGTGTGCGTCTGTCTATCTCTCTGTTTGTGTGTCTGTCTGCTTGTCTGTCTGTGTGCATGTCTGTGTGTGCCTGTGTGTTTGTGTCGTTCTGTATCTGTGTCTGTGTGTCGGTGGGTGCGTCTATATGTTTGTGTGCCTGTCCGTGTGATATCTGTCTATGTCTGCGTCTGTTTGTCGCTGTGTGTATATGTGGAAATGTGTCTGCTTGTCTCTCTCTGTTTGTCCGTCGTCCTTTCGCGGAGACGTTATACTGCTGAGGGCTTTGTACGCAATGAAGTTAATCCTCTTGCGATCCGATATCCTTGAACGAGCAATTGGCGATTCCATATCCAAGGAGGAGATGGAGAGGAAGGGGAGGACAGGAGAATCAGCAATAGGAGAAGGAGGGAGAGAGGAGAGAAGGAGGAAAGAGGAAGGAGGAGGAGGAGAAGGAGGAGAAAGAGGAGAAGAAGTAGGAGAGAAGTAGGAGAAGAACGTGGTGGAGTGGAGGAGGAGGAGGAGGAGGAGGAGGAAGGAGAAGGAGGAGGAGGAGGAGGAGGAGAAGGAGAAAGAGAGGTGAGAAAAGAGGAGTAGGAAGGAGAAGAATGAGGAGGAGAAGGGTGTGAAGGAAAAGGAGGGGAAAGAGGAAGAGAATGAGGAGGAAGAAGAGGAGAAGTAGACACCCAGAGGATAGCGCAAGCAGGAGAAAAAAGAAGTTGTTACATCAATGAAGAAGATTGAGGAGAATAAGGAGCACGAGAAGGAGAATGGGAAGACGAGTGAGGATTAGGGAAAAGGAGAATGAGGTGGATGTGAGGAATTAGAGAGGACATTGAGGAAGAGAGAGGAAATGAGGAAGATGAAAGTTGAAGGAAGCGGAGAATGAGAAATCGGAGGAAGCAATGAGGAGGAAAGAGAGGGAAGAGAAGGAGCGGAGAATGAGAAATAAGGAGGAGGAGGAAAAGGAAGAGTTGAATGGGGAGGTAGGAGAAGGAGAAGAGGAGAATGGGGAGAGAGAGGAGAGGAGGGAAGGAGGAGGAGAAGGAGAAGAAGGGGAGAAGAAGGAGGAGGAGAGAGGAGGAGGAGAGGAGAAGGAGAAGGAGGAGAAGATGGAGGAGAACAGAGGAGGAGGAGAAGAAGGAGCAGGAGGAGAAAAGAAAGAAGGTAGGCGAAAGAGAATGTGAGTGCCGAGGAGTGGGAGACTGAGGAAGAAGCGGAGGAGTAGAAGAGGAGGATTGCAAGATTATGAGGACAGTTGCAAGATCAAGAACAAGAAGCAGAGTAAGAGCAGGCAGAAGATTTCAACCGTCCATAAAGTCCACTGTGCCCCATAAATCACCATCGTCCTCCGTTCCCTTTCCCCCTTCACCGTCACAGACCAAAGCAGAGATCAAACCCCGCACAGTCGACCCCTCAAGGGAGGGTTTTTATTAGATCGGTCGTAAAGCGGTCACTCACTGGGTAAATCCTGGTTCAACAGGATGTGACGTAGGCCACACACGCGCATGCGCACCGAAGGACCGAGAAACTAATGGAGGACAGGCAGATGAAACACAGAAAGACAGACAACGACACAGACAGACAAATAGACATATACACAGACAACACACAGAGACAGACACACACAGACACACACACAAGTACATACATACATACGCACTCAGACTCACAGATAGACACACAGACAGACACACACAGACAGACACACACAAGTACTTGCATGGGGTAACTCGTTGTATTAATCGCGCCGAAAGTTGACAGCGTATAAAGCGTAAAAAATGTATTTGCTACAATTATAATCGTAATCTCGTTTCATTTATTGCGCCAACAGTTGACGGTGTAAAGCCGGACCAATCTCTTTGACTGGCAATGAAGCACGCAGAATTGTCGTAATTACAAGTGAAATTACAATCACACAGCTACAACTACAATTGCAATCACAATCACAGTGAATCACTATCACAGTTACAATATTTGCGGGGATGACAGTTACAATATTGGCAGGTATGACTGCGGTATATTTGGGTATATATATATATACATATACATATATATATATATATATATATATATATATTATATATCTATATATATATACACATACACACAAAGATGGAATATCTACACACAAAGATGGAATATATAGACTTGCCAACGGATCGCTATATTACAGGAGAGGCATAAAAAGAGAGTCCACTGCATGGTAAGAGCATTGTTTGCAGGACACTTTTTCTATCAAATTATCCGACGGAGGTTCTTTTTAGAAAAGGCCGGAGGGAGGATGCGAGGTCCTTGTATTCACCGCCGCCGCCCCACCGTCGCTGTTCCTATTGTGCTACACGCTTCACAGTCCGCTTAGTTTTCGCGCGACAGTATTTATATATATATATATATATATATATATATATATTATATTATATACTCTCATACTCACGTGCTAAGTTTACGTGCATATATATATATAGTATATATCTACATATATATACATGTATATATATGCATATGCCTGTACACCTAACATGCATATATATATATATATATATGTATATTTTTGTGTATGTCTGTGGCTGCTTTTATTGCGCAATCTATCTGTGTAATTCTGTTAGTCTGGCGCAGCATAAATGTCTCTTACCATTGTCTGTTCGCTGATCGAGTGGAAGCTGTTGACGTAAATCCCCAGACGAACTTCCGTCGGGCGATCTGAAGCAGAAAGAAACCAAACGATAATCTAATCTAATCCAATCCAATCCAATCTAATATAATCTAATCTCATCTCATCTCATCTCATCTAATCTAAACGCTGTCGCCTTCAGAATCATGCTACCAGATGTTGGCGCTAGAAAAATGAGCGTTCGTTGGTGGAGTGGGAGGAGGAGGAATATTGGGAGGGAGGGAGGAAGGGAGGGAGGAGGGAGGAAGGGAGGGAGGGAGGGAGGGTATTTCATCATTGTATGTATGTATGTATGAGCACTTGTTATTGTATATTGCATTGTATTGTATTGTATGGCGCACTTGTTATAGCGCCCCTACCAGATTGCCCTCTTACGGAATTTCACGCCGAAGCGCATGAGCAATTGCAAGTGAAGGACTTGCCCAGGGTCCCTACGCGGCGGCTTTTTGAGGTGGATTCGAACCCGCAACCCTCAGCTGGAAGGCACCGAACATACCCCTATACCAGTGCTGTATTGTGTTGTGTTGTATTGTATTGTATTGTACTCCACGTTTATATTGCGACCGAGCCACCCGCAGTAAAGTCCGAGAAATTAATCTCTGATAAACCGACCGACCCGGAATCGAAACCGAGCGGGCTACCAACCCACTCGGCCACTCAGGATCTCTTATAGCTATCAACCACCCTATCTAATCTAATTTTCGAAAAGCTTAGATCTAACTTTTTGAAAATTTTGAGGTAAACAAGAGCCCAAAAAGCACTCCATTTGGTATCAAATGCTCAAAATTCGTTGGCATGGGGCTCCGCCCCAGACCCCCGATGGTGGAGCTTACGACGCTCCCCCGTAGGCTACCCCTAGTCGTTAGTGGCTTCTTGCTTCGTCATTCGCGGCTGTGTGCCTTCCAGATTCCCCCACTCGGACTAGGTCCGTCCCCTAACAAATCACTGGACCTGGCCGATAAAATACAGGGTAAGGCTAAAGCAGCTAAACTCAATTGAGTCTGTAGGAATTCAGTGCAGAATGTTGCTGTATAATTTCAGGAAAACTTTAGGGCCTACTTATCTCGATTTTTAAAAATCGACTAAGGCTCGCGGTAGAAGCCTAGGAGGACATTTCAATTTTGAATGCTGAGACTGCGAGTGGTGTTCTTCTAAAACCTAAAATCTCAGTTTATTTATAATATAAAGTCATATTTTTTCACAGATTTAGATGGTTTAGGTACTTTTACATCGAAATCATCGGTGAAAAATTTGAGGTAAATTAGAGCCCAAAATGTACTCCATTTGGTATCAAATGCTCAAAATTGTGTGTGTGCGGTGTGACCCCGATGGTGAGCTTTCCCCATACCCCTAGTCGTTAGGGGCTTCTTGCCTTCGTCAATCGCAGCTTCGTGCCTTCGGCGCTCGCAATTCCACCCCCCTCCCATTCAGAAATTCCAGTAGGTGTGCCCTGCTTGTCCCTTTGGTGTGTATCTATTGTGTGTGCGTGTGTGTGTGTGTGTGTGTGTGTGTGTGTGTGCGTGTGTGTGTGTGTGTGTGTGTGTGTGTGTGTGTGTGTGTGTGTGTGTGTGTGTGTGTGTGTGTGTGTGTGTGTGTGTGTGTGCGTTTGTGTGTGTGTGTGTGTGTGTGTGTGTGTGTATGTATGTGTGTGTAGGTGTGTAGGTGTGTGTGTAGGTGTTTGTGTAGGTGTATGTGCCTACGTGTGTTGGTGTGTTCTGTGTGTTAGTATGTGAGCGCGTTCGCGCTAAATGCTCGCGCTATTATGATCGGCCTATTTTAGCTAAGCTCATATAATATAGAGATATTATGGACATCTTTGAAATAGTAAACACGAGAACCTAGTGGACACCATTTGGCTAATATGCTTTTTGCAATGGATGGCTTGGATTGGATAGCGGGTTCGCATCCAATTACTATTAGATGGAATTCCACGAACAAGAGGCGTTCGTCCCCCCTTCAAAACAGGACTATCAGAATATAGGACACGTGAATGAAGTATATCGAAGATCTTCGAAGAATAGGGCCAGATGGGACTCAGTGCTTTTCTTTCCATTATCCGGTGAGGCTGGCACGCTCTCACAAGCCCACAAACAACGTCTCTGCTAATGAGTTTTCTGTCTAATGTTGCCCTTCGATAGTGAAGTTCACTCCACGGGACTCTATACAATGGGCGGATTTTTTATTTATTCATTCTGACCACTCCTCTATAAAGACACATACTCAAAAACGACGGCGAAAGAGAATAGTCTGCAAATGGGAACACGATTAACAATAATAATTATTAATAACGCTCTCTTTAGACACCTCTGAAACATGATTAACCGACGCTATATAAGCAGTGAATGCGCCAAGCAATTGATTAAAATGAACGAAAGCCAGTTAGAACTACGTGGTTTAGTAGGTCACTTCTGCTACTCTAATGCCCATCCAAAGCTAGAAATAAAGAGGGGGACGTCGAATGTGGCAGCCACAAGATGTCGTCAACATTGGGAACTACTACAAGTTGGTTAGAGCGCTCTTTTAGACACCTTTAAAATCAAATCAACAAATGCTATATAGGCATAAGCTGCGGCTTGCAAACAAAATATTATTTAGTTTAAATTTCAATTAACTTCAGCATCAGAAGGAAAACATTATGAAATAGAAAAATGGGAAACATAAGTAGCCAATGCAAGCCGTGACACGGTAGACGATTATTTAGAGCGCATTCTGTAGACACCTCTAAAACGTTGTCAAACGAGGCTATATAGGCATAAGACACGAATCCGTAACAGCACATCGAAAATTTGGGGACGCTTCAAAAATAATTCCACATCTGGTGTAATGTTGTGATGTTCGCCGTATAAGTGAAAGTCGTCCTGTATTATGAACAGTGAAAACTGTTTAATTAAATATAATTTATGCCGACGACAACGGCCTTTGCTGCCTTAAATCTTTGTCTCAAGACGTCGTTGAACCCTGTGTGTACATGTACCTCTGTCCTTCCATCTGTATGTCCCTATGTCTATCACTCGGTTCTTCTCTATCTCTGTATTTCCCTCTGTATGTTCTACTCTCTGTCCTACTGACTCTCTCTCTCTGTCCCTCTGCCTGTCCCTCTCTCTGTCTGTCCTTCTCTCTGTCTGTTCCTCTGTCCGTCCCTCTGTCCCTCCCTCTGTCCGTCTCTCTCCGACCCTCTGTCCGTCCTTCTGTCTGTCCCTCTCTCTACTGCCTGTCCCTCTGTCTGTCCTACTGACTGTATGCTTGCCTGCGTGTGTCTGCCATCATAGAACGCACGCTACCATTCCATCCATCACCAGATGGCGTGCGCATATAGATTTTCGCGCCAATTTCGCTGAAATTGCAAATG
>JACEVL010000014.1:2410079-2427579 GCA_020284085.1 Aporrectodea caliginosa
GTTATTTATTACCAATTATTATGAACGACAGATCGCACGATAATGATGATATACATGTATAATCACAAGAGGACGAAGAACGCGTGATGAGTATGTTATTTATAGCACACAAATTATGCATAGCCCACTATAGCACACACACAACACACACACATACACACACACTCAAACGCGCTCACACACACTTATACACACACAATCACACACATACACATACACTCACACAAACTCTCATATAACACATACTCACAGACACACTCACACAAAGTCACACCATTTATATGCATACACAAATTTTTATGTATGTAGTAAATATGTGACTAAATATTTTTGTATATAAATACATTTAAGTATATGCATATTTAACAATACATGTGCATCTGTGTATAAGTATTTATCAAATATGTGCACAAATATCTCTATGAATAATTAACTATTTATACAACTCTATCATATACAAAGAAATATGTGCTATTCGTCTTATTAGTATTAATTAGTAGGAGTTTCAGTTTAAGGACACTGTGTGATAACAAAGATGATTAGCGTCGCCCTCCTCCTTCATCCAGGCTTGGGACTGGCACTGCCAGATATCAGCATGGCAGAGTTATATTTATATGTAAGTATTTATATTACTATATATCTTATACAAAGAAATATATACACAGTGTGTATGTGATGTGTGTGTGTGTGTTATATAATATATGTATATGTGTGTGTGTGTGTGTATGTGTGTGTGTGTGTGTGTGTGTGTGTGTGTGTGTGTGTGTGTGTGTGTGTGTATATATATGGGTGTTTACGATTACAAAATGGTGTCGTGGTATCGACTTCGCTGGGACAGATGATCAGAAGGGATAGACGTCATTCTCTGCCTTCGACTGAACACAAATCATTATTCATAGTTTAGGGCGAGATCCCTTTCCTCCGTCATGCATGTCCTCCAGCTTCTCTGTGCGTGCTTCCGTCCATCCTTCGCGTCCGATTAATTTACCCCTCGGGGCAACAACTCGCCACCGTTGCTTCTGAAGCCAATGGCTGCTACAGTGCAGAACGGGACTTAAATAGATTTTGTTGCAGGACCAGGGTGAACCGCAGATGCGATCGACGAAAGGGGTGTCTAATGAGAGAGAGAGAGAGAGAGAGAGAGAGAGAGAGAGAGAGAGAGAGAGAGAGAGAGAGAGAGAGAGAGAGACAGAGAGAGAGACAGACAGACAGACAGAGACAGACAGACAGAGAGAGACAGACAGACAGACAGACAGACAGACAGACAGACAGACAGACAGAGACAGAGACAGAGACAGACAGACAGACAGGCAGACAGAGACGGAGACAGACAGACAGACACACACACACACACACATATATATATTATATATATATATGACTAAAATTTGTGAATACAGAAACCGAGATAGAGTTAAAGAGGAGAGAGACGGACGGACAGAAAATAAGGCAGACAGACAGACATATATGGCTATTAATCGATATGGGCCGCAGGAGAGACAGACAGAGACAGGTAGGAAGACATAGACAGCTACACAGACAGAGACAGACAGAGATAGATTTAACGGGTCAGACAGGCGGACAGACAGAAAAGACAGACAGACAGATACAAAGACAGACGTATCGATATGCCAGACGACACTGAACTCGAATAGGCTCGAATCTAATCCAACATTATCTAATCTTATCGAAGCTATTCCATTCTAATCGATGCTAATCTTTTTAATCTAATGGAGTCAATCTTATTCTAATTTGTTTTCCCTTATATAATCCAATCTAATCTAATCTAATCTAATCCAATCTAATCTAATCTAATCTAATCGAATCTAAATCTAATCTAATCTAATCTAATCAACATATATTACCTTTCATTGGTGGTTCTTGTGCGTTGTAGTTGATAACGAGACGATCGAAAATCGCCTTTATACTGCAAGAAGGAAAAACAAAGCAAGACTAAAATGTCAGCAACCGTTATTCATATCTAAAAACAACAAGTTTCAAAGATACTTTCTATTATTATTATAACTTTTATTGCTATTTTTATGTTATATTTTTATTACGCGCCACTCTCTAATCTCAAGCATTAATCCGATGGTGAGCTGAGAAACTTGCGAGTGAAGGACTTGCCTGGAGTCATTGACCAGTACTTATCTCAGGGGAGGGACCTCGAAACTGTACTTGACGCGTACAAGGCGAGCGCTCTGGCCAGTCTGCAGCTGTTTCCATATTTTAAGCTTCTTTAAGAACATCTTATTTATGTCTTCGGTCATTTGTGATCTTGTGAATTGTTTCAATTGAATAATTGTACACTGTAACCGGTTGCGTTTGTCAACCGGATTGTTTCAATAAACGAAAAATATTATTATCTTACGGCCATGCCACGAAATGATTTTCAGCACATCTGTAGACTATATAATGTTAACGCCTTCGAATTTACTATATTATAGCATAGATTATCAATGTTTTAAAGGTGTCTAAAAATGGCGTTTTTTTAAAACCAAGCGGCAACTTTATCCCATGCCTATATAGAATAGGTTAAATGCGTTTTGAAGGTGTCTAATGAGAGCGCTCTGACCAGTCGACTACCGTATCCCTCGATATTCATCGAGTCTTTTCTCCTCCATTAATCCTTCTTAACATCTAAAAAATTTAAAAATTGTTTGTAAATGCTTCAGTTTAGAAAACGTCTTTTCCATCGCGCCCGAGTCCAGTATAATAATACGTCACACTATCGCTGAGATAGGCAAGCTAGTAGCCTCAGGTGGCTAATGTGAAGGGCCTCGAGGTATTGTATTAATGTATAGGGTATTGTAGGTAAAGTCCTTTATATAGCGCCTCTCTCAGAATAACTATTCTAGAAGCGCCGTCTCAGCATTAAAACTCTGAAAGGGAAAATATCACAAAGAAACGTTCTATTTACAAGAACGTGATCCGAGAACAAGGAGGACAAAACTAGTCATTAGTGAAGCCCTTAATGGCTCTTGAATGGGAAGTGCTGCAACTCAAACGCTCCTTCCCTCACAATTGCTCAGTACCATCAATGTTCTATCGTATGGTCGTATGTGCAATTAAACTCTGAAAGGATGAAAATATCACATTACGTTGTATTCTATTGTATATTTGTAGTCACTTAAATTCACTTCATGACTTCCTTCGAAGCTTTTGTTCAGCCCCGTAGGCGATCGGCATAACACTTTCACTAGACTTTTCGTAGCCTCTTAGCAGCTCGAAAACTGTGTGGACATACTGCAGGAGGAGCAAGTAAGGTTATAGGATTGGTAACTTTTTAGCATAGGCTCCATTTCATTTAAGAATGAGTTGAGAAGCCCTTCCGGTTGGCGCTCACCAAGAACACATTAAGAACCTTAAAATCAATCAGTCAGTCAGTCATTCAGTCAATCAATCAATCAGTCAATCAATCATTATTCATTCATTCATTCATTCTGAGCACTCATACTGTGTCCCTTAGAGTAATTTGCATATGGACACAGTTTACCCGATTGAACAACTGCTATAGACACCTTTAACACTGTTTCAACAGGTGCTATATAAGCTTGGGCGCTGTCTCTTATTAAATCATATTTATTAACATATGTGACGTTGACCGAGAGAAGGGACCACTTTTCGGGAATGGACTTATTAAGTTTATACCATCAGAAAATCAGGGTACAAATTTCAGAACGTTTGACCGAAAATTCTATGAACGTTTGACCCAAAATTTATGAACTTCCGCCACTGCTCGTAAAATATCATTTGGCGGGAAATCACTCTGTAAATACAGGAGGGCGTCTCTAACCCGATTTGTTAATGACAAATTTGTGGCTTAAACGCAACAAACCAACCAGCCAATATAGGTCGCTATACATATTATTAGCAGTCAGATGCAGTAATTAGACGCAAAAATAATAATCACGATATTACGAAAAACCCATTTTCCGGCTGATCTAAAAAGCGACAAGTGGACCCTTCTCTCGGCCGACGTGACATATTTTAATCATCAATAATATCTGGTCTATGACGACAGAAATTAGATAAGAATCAGTGCTTGACGTTTTCTATCATCGGTATATTTGATGATGTTGTCTCCGTGACATATTTCTATCATCATTTAATTCCTTAATAGTTCCGCCACTGCGCGTACTCTGACAGTGCCAGTCACAAGCCTCCATGAAGGAGGAGGGCGACTCCAATGATCTTTGTTATCACACAGTGTCGTTAATCTGAAACTACTACTCATACCATGGTAAACGCCACCACTGCTCGTACTCTGTCAGAGCCAGTCCCAAGCCTGCATGAAGGAGGAGGGCGACTCCAGTGATCTTTGTTATATGACATATGACATGTGTCGATAACTGAAACTACTACTACTTATGCCATTAACGGTGACACGTGCTCAAATTATTCCTATCGACGTCAACGGCCGTTGATGCCATAAGATGTCGTTAACAATGGAAACTATACTGTTACCAGTTTACCAGCCCCCCCCAAAAACCTCTGGATACCGTCGATGAGAGCAGACCTTTTAAACCGGTGGAGATTAGATGATGATGAATCGATGGTAAATACCATCTCGTCGGACAACAGAGGGCGTTCGTTAGACTAGAACAGCTGACGATGGGAAAATGTTCCCTTGTCCAACAACCACTGACGGATGTCGATCTATTGCAAGCTAATGAATTAGTGCATACATACATACATACATACATACATACATACATACATACATACATACATACATACATACATACATACATACATACATACATACATACGTACAGACAGACATACATACATACATACATACAAACACACATACATACTAGTGTGGTCCTTAAACTTGACAAAAAAAATTTTTCCTCAATTATCTAGGTCTCACCCTCCAAGGCTGTTCTATTTAACCTAGAAACACTAGAGAAAAAGTTTGGGCAACAAATACTGGTATTTAGAGGTAGCTCATAGCACAAGCATATTAATGTAGTCAAAGTTTACCAAAAATGATGCAATAAAGTCTAAAGAGACCATACAAAGTCACACACCACACAACTCAAGCAGTCAAGCAGCTTCTTATTCAATCAACATAACAAATGTCAAAATGCACAGTGTAATTACTGTCAAAAGTGCCAGTGACAACTTAAAATTTACATAATTAATAATTGTTCTTGAATTTTGCATACGCTATTACGATCATTATTAGATTGAGACAGCAAAAATGTCAATGTTCGAGTGTTATCTTCAGATGGCAAACAGGTGCTAGACTTCGGTCTCTTTAGGCTCACTGATACCAGTGGCTCCATGTTGTGCAGTTATAGTCTGTTTCAAGGCATTCGGAAACAGGCGACGGTTCTCCTGAACAACGTGCTTCATAAACTGGAATTGCTCCTCATTTTTTGTCAATGTACCGCTCAGTTCCTGAACCAAAGCTACGCCTCGCTCCGCATGATCGTTCACTACCTTCAGTTCCCTAATAACTGTGGCTGCCTTTTCAAAGTCTTCCCGTCCGTTCCACTCCTCTGGGTCTACTGCAAGAAAGCCATCCGGAAGTTCCATTCTTTCGAACAGAAAATGCGAATGCTTGGTAGCGAAGGCGACAAGTGATATGTTCCTGACAGACTGGAGGTCCACTTCAATTCGCTTTGGAGGACTGTCTGCTCCGTCCTTCTCCTTGATTGCTTTGACAAGTTCACGTTTGACTGCTGTTGGCACATCCTTGTCAAATAAGGCCAATCCAACTAGTTCTTCAGACAGATACCACAGATGTCTGGACATTTTAGCAGAAGCTGCCTTGGCAATGGGATTATGGATTGTGTCGTAGTCAAGTAGGGCCTGAAGGAAACGGAGATCATTCTGTGGTGCAGCAGCGGCAAGTGGAGCAGTTATCCAGATTTTAAGGTAGAGGCGCACAGCAAAGATGCATATGTCACGCAAACCCTTCGCTTCCTTTGGACGAAGGTGAAACTGAGATCTAAACATCCAAATCTTCAAGCTGTACAAAACTTTGCTCATCCAGCGGGCATGGTGCATTGCACCCGGGGCAATAAAACGAATGCCTCTAGGTGGAACTCCCCCAAGGAAAATCATCGACAGCTCCAGAAATTCTCGATAGTCATCCCTTGGCTGTGCATTCCGCAGCTGGCACTCGGCGAACTGTAGCAGGTCCTCTCTGACGTCGAGCAACAAAGCAGCAACCTCTTCGTCATCCATTCCAGTTGCATAATTTGTCTGATCGATGGCCTGCCATCGTGACTGGAACCTCTTGAACATCAGAACCTGTGGTGCCTGTGAAGATCCCATACATTCCTTGAAGACGGCTCCTATTACCAACTCAAATATGTGATGTCGACACGCAAGTGAAAGAAGATTTATTCCAAGCATCTTCTCAAGAAGAACACATGCTCCATTGGCCAGACCTGTGTTGGAGCTTGTGGTATCGAATGACATTGCTCGTACTCTGTCCTTAATTCCCCAGTTATTCAGTGCACCATACACTGCAGCAGCTTAGGCCTGACCAGTTGATGATTGTAACTTGGCCGCCACCAACAACTGCGAGATACCTATTCCTGAGACAAGAACTGGCAATCTGTCAATGGTCTCGTTGCCGGTCAGGTCTCGAAGCATTTTGCCATCCCAGTGTACAACGAGAGGGATGGTGGCATCAGCTTGGAACTCCTCTCTTAGGCGGCTAGAAATCAAAGCACGATGAGCCTGTCGCCTGCGTCGAACAGTGCTCCTGTTTAAGGCAAGGCCTTGGACATCTTGGCCAAGACTCTTTGCGGTCTCTGCCACCATGAGAACGGCCAAACAGAGCATAGACTGGTTCCTTGCCTATTAAACAAAACTTTTATGATTATTTTGAAAAGAAATTTGACTTTTGGTATTTTCGGTTCAGCTTTTTGACATTGCCGTATAATGCAAAACATTGACCTCATTGAGCTACCTCTAAATGTCGTTCAATTGTGCTCATATTTGGCCTGAATTTTTTTTATGAGTATAGGAACAATATTAGGGAGTGAGATGCTCACTTTTTGAAACTTGAAAAATAAGGACCAACCTAATACATACATACATACAAACATACATACATACATACATATAATTATACATGCATACGTGCATACATGCAGACACATACATAGATACAAACATACATAAATATACATACATACACATATGCATATATTATTCCAGTTAGTCCAGTATGCAATATATATATGCACGATCAATAGTGTATGATGAGCAAATATAATGTGTAAAATTGCATGTACTTTTTTCCGATTTTATGTAATTTATCTAAAAATGTAGGAGCATGGAGCATATTGCAAGCTCTTTCCAACTCTATGAAAGTTACCAGGACATGGCTGTTAAATGTGTATGTCTGTAATCTTCAAGTCTAACAATTTGACTGTGGTAATCTTATATGTTTTCTAAAACCTGTTTGATATTAATTTTATTGAAATTTTCTTTTGTTCTGTGAACCAATGAATGATGTCTGTTGCTTCATTTACTCCATAATTTTCCACACTGTTTGAAGCGAGTGAAATCGTACAATTACGCGTATTTATAAAGCATTGCTTGACGTCGTTTTAAAGGTGTATAAAGAGAGCGCGCACTAATCGGCTATCGTGTCCAATAAACAAGAGAGCGCCTCTCATTAATTTTCTAAGCACGGCTCTGTATAAATCTCCAATTACAGTTTCAGTAAGTTATAATTATATACGTCATATAATATAATATACATTACACTACAATACAATTACAAAAAGTTGTAACGAACGGCGAGAACTACTCACACATAATTACTCACCTCTTTTAATTAAGTGTGATATTCGACCTATAATTATAAGCCAAAGTGGCAATACATTATAACACACGAAACTCTGACACTGCGCGTCAATGCTCTAGTGCTGTGCAGTGCCAGTCCTAAGCCTGGACGAAGAAGGAGGGCGACGCTATTGATTTTTGTTGTCACACAGTGTCGTTAGACTGAAACTACTACTACGTATAACATACGAATGGTGAGAACTGCTCAAAATAATATCTTTCGACATCAACGGCCTTTGTTTCCTTAAGATGTAGCTAAACTTTCGATCCATAAAAGTCGTATAAATGAAACTACTAGTTTCTTTAACACTGATCAGACTACGTAAGCCTATTAGCCTCTATAGCACCAACTTCTTTGATGTCAGTTCTCAAAAGGTTTTTGTGGTCCGCTGTCGACCATATTAAGAGAAATCAATTCAACCTCTGTTTCGTGATGCTTTAATAATAGTCCCCAATTACAGGCGTGGTTAATTTAGGTAAAAAGCTTTGCCGAAGCGCACCCATCCAGAAATCGCATCTTTTTATTTTATATCAACCTATGGAAATGTTTTAAAGGTGTCTATAGCAATCGATCTAACCAATCGGTTACCCTGTGCCCTACAATGGGTGTTTTAGATTTATCGACATTGCGAGCTCAATAAGTGCTTTAAAATGAAATTATTGAGATAATCATGCAGCACATTTGAACACAAACAGTGAACGGAGAGAATATTAAATTAAACATCTATTGTTTTTGTACAGCGAATGCCTATTTAAGTCATTTGCCGTCGAAGATTAACGCTGTTGTGCGCATAGCGTATAACGTAAACAATCCATGAACACGAAGGCCAACATTTTCGTTTATAGAACGCCTACTTAGAATTAGAATTACGACATGTATGCGCATACATTCGTGTGTGTATGTATGTATGTGTGTATGTATGTATGTGTGTATGTGTGCATGTGTGTATGTATGTATGTGTGTATGTATGTATGCCTATACGGTCAGTCTGGAGCCATCAAGGTAAATAGACAGATTCCGGTAGTACAAATATACGCACGACGCGATACACACACACACACACACACAAAACACACACACAAACACAAACAAGCAAACATACACACACACACGCATACGCACACAAAAGCACATACGCACAAACAATGTAGAGCAACTCTTAAAGGCCAAGTCTTCAGGCGATATATTCCTTGGAATCATAGATCTGCTTTTATTACACAGAGACCTTAATTGGAATCTCCAAGCAGCAAGAGCCAGAAGCGGGATGTCTTCGATCTGTTCCATAATCAACGCCGGAAAGTCGAATGAAGCATCAGTTACGAGAAGCAGGCCGCAGGCAGCACAAGGAAGACATTCGTTTGATTCTTACCAAATATAACCGACCAAAGCCCGCCTGAAGAAATTCGGAAACGTTGAAACGAAAGATGGATATGTTTGATTGCAAAAAAAGCATTTTGTTAAACATTAACTATAAACAACCTGAAAAAATCATCGGCCTAAGATTATGCCTCTATTCTAGCCACTGTTTCAGGAACTATATTAGCCAGTGCTTTGGCCGTTGTTTAGGCACCGTTTAAGCCATTGTTTTAGCATTATATTATTCACTATTTTAGCCACCCTTTTAGCCACTGTTTAGCCATTGTTTTAGGCACTGTTTTAGCCACTATTTAGCTTTGCCGCAGCCAATATTTTAGTCAATGCTTTGTCCATTATTTTAGCACTGCCTTAGCCATAATTTTATTCACTTTTTAAGCGAGCTCAATTATAATGTGAAACGCGGTACCCTGTTGGTTGAAAGCGCTCTTATTTATACACCTTTGCAAAACGGCATTTTAACCGACGTTATATAAGTTTGGGTAATAACCGCAAAAGCAATAATAGGGGGCATAATCCCTAGAAAGGAATTAAACGAGAAGAAACAAAAATCGAAGGAAGAAACTTATTAGATGAATAGAAATGCAATTATCATGTTTAATTTATAGGTATCAGCGACCATTGTGGTCATAAGATGTCGTCAAACTTTGGAATAATAATAACAGGCTGCATTATGCCATGGGAACAATGAGAAAGTTTCTAAATAAATTCTGTCGACGTCAGCGGTCTGTGTTGAAACTCCGCCACTGCTCGCTTTCTGGCAGTGCCAGTCCCAAGCTTGGATAAAGGAGGAGGGCGACGCTAATGGTCTTTATTACCACACAGTGGTCGTTAAACAGTAAACAAGAAAGAAGAAGGTCTGTGTTGCCTTCTGTTTTTGTTGCGCTCAACTTTCGTTTAACTGGCCTGTGCTTACATGTATTGGCTCAACGCGAATTTGTTGAATTTGGTTCAAATCAGCGTATTGGCCTACATATTTTTTAACCGATTGGCAGTGGGAAAATGTTATTTAGGACGTAGCTAAAAATTTGATAGGTCAAATGCCAACTCCGCCACTGCACGCTCGTGCCTTAGTGCCAGGCAGTGCCAGTCCGAAGCCTGAAAGAAGGAGGAGGGCGACGCTAATGATCTTCTTTATCACACTGCAGCGTCTTTAAACTGAAACTACTACTAGGTCAAATTGTCTATTTGCAGGAACACAACTCATTCCAGTCAGGTCACGAAAGTTCACACGGGCTGCGACCTGAAGCTGGTCCGGTCAATAATGATTGGCCCACAAGAAGGTCGGGTCAGACGGGGGTCAGCTGCAAATGCGTCGGTCGAAAAAGGCGATTTCAGTTGGCAGTGGGCAAATTCGTTTCGGCATCTCACTTCCGGTTCCGGTTGGCTGCAGCGGCAGAAGATCAAAGGCGCCGATTCGATGCCACACACGAAGCAGTTGATTAATGATTGGCATCGGTCGGAAGGAGGGGATGGAGAGGCAGGCAACGACGACCGGGAGATGCCTAATGCAGGAAGGACCGTCCTCACCTGCATGGACCTCGCTCGACCGACGACACACAATGGAAAACCAACAGACCCGTACAACATCTGCCACGCAATGGATCGATCAATTATTTGACGGATCGATTATTGACTGACTGCCAGAACGACTGATTGAGTGACCGACTGAGTAAACTGGCTGAGTGACTGAGTGACTGACTGAATGACTGGACTGTCAGACTGATTGAGTGACCGACTGAGTAAACTGGCTGATTGACTGAGTGACTGACTCATTGACTGAGTCAGACTGAGTGAATGACTGACTGACTGACTGACTGACTGTGACTGATGTGATTGACTGTCAGTGATTGACTGAGTGATTGACTGAGTGATTGACTGAGTGATTGACTGACTGACTGTTAGACTGATTGACTGATAGACTGAGTGACTGTCAGTCTGACTGACTGACTGACTGTCATACTTACTGATGACTGACTGACTGATTGACTGACTAAGCAACTGGCTGATTGAGTAACTGACTGACTGACTGACTGACTCACTGACTCACTGACTGAATGACTGTCATACTGAATATTCAGACTGACTGATTGATTGACTGATTGAGCAATTGGATTGATTGAGTGAGTGAGTGAGTGAGTGAGTGAGTGAGTGAGTGAGTGAGTGAGTGAGTGAGTGAGTGAGTGAGTGAGTGAGTGAGTGAGTGAGTGAGTGAGTGAGTGAGTGAGTGAGTGAGTGAGTGAGTGAGTGAGTGAGTGAGTGAGTGAGTGAGTGAGTGAGTGAGTGAGTGAGTGAGTGAGTGATGGTGAGTGAGTGAGTGAGTGAGTGAGTGAGTGAGTGAGTGAGTGAGTGAGTGAGTGAATGATGAATGAATGAATGAATGAATGAATGATTCATTGACTAACTGAATGAATGAATGAATGAATTGATGAATGAACGAAAGATTGAATGAACCAGCAAACGAATACACGAATGCATGATCGATCGATATATCAATACGGCGACGTTATCAATCCTCCCGTAAGGATGGAAGAGCATTTCGCCTTTGCCTCTGAGAGCAAAGCATACAGTCGACGACGATCTTTGTGTTTCTAGGGACAGTCGTCCAAAATGAACTGACCGATCTATCAATTGCTTTTACAAATCGGTCTTTGTAGCAGCTGCTTTATTCGTAAAAGCATTAAAACAGTCGCGGCGGTGGTTTTAACAGCGGCTGCTTTGATGCGCTTTTGATCTGGGAACGTAAAGGACGCGGCGTTGAACATTTGCCGAACGAAGAACAATTCCATACCACGACAAACATTTTACTAAGCGACCCCACAGTGCTGAGTACATAAACATTATGTGTATATGCAGGCAATCTGTGGGAAGAATTCGCACTGGGAGCGCCTCTGATTGGTGTGCACTGCGAGAGGCGCTATATAAATTGATAGATACAATACAATACAATACAATACCATATAGATAAACCATTATAGACAAATATTGCGACACTAATAATCTGAATTCTCCCCAGAGATTGTCCGTATAGCCTGCCCTATAGATATCGACAATTTCAGTTGATGTTGATGCTTAACTATTACAACTTACTGCTAAATAACACTTGCCAAGAAACAGTAAAATTCCCTATTCTATGATATATAATGAATATCACTTTCACCAACCAGTTACTCCCTAATACTGTCTTTACGACTGCATCCCTAGCATTGAAAGGCACCGTGTTACATCATAATTGCTCTTATCCATTACAGGGTTCTGCTGGCCGGAAATCTAATACGAAACGTCTGTTATTAGTTTCATTAGCTCAAAGCTTTGCAAAAGAGACCACTGGTTTGAAGATTGGAGTATACGTGCACAGCAAGTGTCCAACGGGTCGTTAGACACTTGGTACGTGGCCATACATCTTCGTCATTTGTCGCCTTCATCACCTGCCTTGGCGTTGGCATTCGGCTTCGTCAGTGAGCGTGACCTGAAGTCATAAGAGGTCAGCCCCGAGTTGGTGGGTTCCACCACTGATGTCTCTTTGAGTTGGCTCAGTATGTATGTATGTATGTAATGTATGTATGTATGTATTCAAATGTATGTATGTATGTATGTATGTATGTATGTATGTATGTATGTATGTATGTATGTATGTATGTATGTATGTATGTATGTATGTATGTATGTATGAGAACTTGTTATAGCGCCCCTTCAAGATTTCTGACTACTGTAACAGCGCGGACACTGAATCGAAGTTTCACGCCGAACGCATGAGCAATTGCGAGTGAAGGACTTGCCCAGGGTCCCTACGCGGCGGTTTGAGGTGATTCGAACCCGCAACCCCGGCTGCAAGGCACCGAACATACCCCTACACCATCGCGCCCCACACAGCTTCTGGGTACGTCAGTCCGAGATAACATTGTATTGTATTGTATCTGTGTATTTATAAAGCGCCTCTAGCAGTAATAACTATTCAGAAAGCTAACATACATGCTACGTAAATATATCGGAAGTCAACAACCCTCAGTTTATGTCCAACAACATTAAACCCCACTTCTGGAAACCGTGGGAGAAAGAAAATATAATATAGCAGGAAAGCTGAAAGTCTTTTTATGTAATATGGCTCATGAATAAGAACTTATAACAATATGAAATATTATAGGCCTATATCTGTGTATAAATATGCATGATACCTAACCTTTGATTTCTGCTGTCCTAGATTCATAGTGACGACTAAAGATATATTATTTGAATTTATTTCATCAAATGCACTGACGTATATACATGTATATACAACAGGCTGATTTTTCAGTCAAATTCAGTTGACAAATGCCCTCTGCCCCCCATATTACGTTTCTGATCAGATGTTTGGAGCAAAAACATTAACAGACAGAGATACAGATATATAGAGCGAGACAGAGAGAAAGACAGAGAGGCAGATTGAGAGTGAAAGTAGCCAACAGCGGATGAACGAACAAACACAGACAGACAGCTAGACAGACAGACAGAAACACAGACAAACAACGATACAGAGACAGACAGTTGAAGTACGTGCAAGAAACTGCATTAAGGAGATAAACACAGAGACAGAGACCCATAAAACGAGGGATACAGACAGAGACAGAGACAGAGACAGACAGAGGCAGAGACAGAGACACAGACACAGACAGAGACAGAGACACAGACACAGACACAGACACAGACACAGACACAGACACAGACACAGACAGAAGGAGTCAGTGAGCGACAGATGGAGAAAAAAATAGACAGACAGAGAGGGAGACAGAGAGACGGAGCATGAGAGCTTTTAGCGATGGTTGTAAATCATCATTGCACAGATATCGATATCCGTCATCCTCTGCTATGTGCTCCATCTCTTCGCCGTTCCAACCTCACTTCATCCGTCCCTCCGTCCCTCCGTCCCTCCGTCTCTCCGTCCCTCCGCCTCCGTCCCTCCGTCCCTCCCTCGTCTTCGTCCGTCCGTCCGACCGTCCATCCGTCCCTACCTTCTAACCTCCTTCCGTCCGTCCGTCCGTCCGTCCGTCCTTCCGTCAGTCCATTCGTCCATATATATCTTGTTACCTTCTTCCGACTGTCCGTCCGTCCTTACCTTCTTATTTTTGTAGTCCGTCCCTACATTTTTATCTCCTTCCGTCCTTCCTTCCTTCCCTCCGTCCTACATTCTTTCCTCCTTCCGTCCTTCCTTCCGTTCGTCCATCCCTACATTCCTCCTTCCTTCCGTCCGTCCTTACCTACTTACGTCCTTCCGTCCTTCCTTTAGTCCGTCCATCCCTACATTCCTCCTTCCATCCGTCCTTACCTACTTACTTCCGTCCATCCATTGAGACAGACGGAGCTAACTGGGTCAAAGGCATTCGTCATGTCAACTAAAAACCGACGAGAAAGAACGTTGCTTTACATTTCCGTACAGAAGTAAAATCTTCTTTCGTGGTTGAGCGCACGCATTGGACAGGACTTTCTCATCGGTCAGGGTAAGTTTCGAAGTTCAGTGTTATTAACCACTATAGGCTGTTGCGCACTCCACCTGTCCATATATATATATATATATAGTAGTATATGCTCTTCGTCCACATAAACATGACAGAATTCTACCTGTTGCAGAACTTTTACTATTAGGATGATTTATTCATGATTATATACTTCATAATGTACACCAAAGTGCGGTTAGCAATTGGATCAATAAGGGACTTACTTATACTTACTTACTTACTTACATACTTATAATCCAGTTAGCGTCCTAATAAGCGTCTACCGGTCCCGTAATTCCAACCGATCCCGTTCAACCCCTGGACAGTTCTGGACCAACAGGGTCCAAAAATGACAACACCCGAGTACTTTTTGACGGCGAACGCTGAATTGGCGAGTGCTGAATCATATAGAGGAGACAGTCTATCTTTTTCTGCAGTGTTTCAAATGGAGTGCTCGATAGTCTAGTGGCTAGTGTGCTTGACTGTCAATCGAGAGGTTGGGGTTCAAACCCCGCCAGGGCAGAAATCTGGTTCGAGATTTCAACTCCGCCTGCGCCCCTAGCCAAATGAGTACACTGACCGTATGATGTCGGTGGGAAGATGAGACAGCGAGGGAGAGGACTGGTCACTCGCCTTTATATGCCGAGGCTAAGAAAATGAGGTCGCTAGCAATTAATGCTCATGATAGTAGCTCCAATGTTTAACGACGTCTTGTGGCTCACAGGGCCGTTGACGTTGATCTCTTATCTTTCGCTCATCAAGTTCTGTAATTGCTTCCCCGCTGCTACTTTTACTTATAAGCAAATGGCAAGCCTTAAAAAGGTGTGGGGAAAACGGTGCTTAATGATGATGATTACCAGGGTTTATCGACGTCTTATGACAACAATGGTCGGTGACGTCACGGTGCTTATTTTATGCTTCTTTTAGTTATAAGGCGAACGTTAGCATAAAAAGATGTGTGTCGTTCTTCTATTCTTTTTAATTAGATATATCTTGCTGTGCGATTTATGATCTGCGCTGAGAGATAACAGTTACGAGAAGTGTGTTCTCTTTGCAGTCATGAATTATTCATCCACGTCATCACTTGGGAATAGTCAGACTCCATGCAAGGCGGCAAAACAGACAGACAGACAGACAGACAGACAGACAGACAGACAGACAGAATCTGATGTATGAAACACTGATAGAAGTGATGACATGAATTGTACTATGTGCGATTACAGAAGCATAAAAATATGTTCTCATCATTCTTCGTGTTCCCTTTGCACAGTGACATGAACAGGCTAACTAGGTCAGTGCCATGCGCATGCTAACTAGTTCAGCTTCATACGCATGTCAACTAGGTCAGTTTCATGCCATTGCTAACTATTTATGATCTAGGTCAGTGACATGCTCATGCTAACTAGGCCAGTGACACATGCCAACTAGGTCAGTTTTATGCGCATGCTAACTAGGTCAGTGACATGCGCATGCTATCTGGGTCAGTGACGTGCGCATGCTAACTAGGTCAGTGACATGCGCATGCTAACTAGGTCAGTGACTGCGCATGCCATCTAGGTCAGTGACATGCGCATGTTATAACTATTCATGATCTAGGCCAGTGACATGCGCATGCTAACTAGGTCAGTGACATGCACAGGTTAACTAGGTCGGTGACGTGCGCATGCTAACTAGGTCAGTCCATGCACAGGTTAACTAGGTTAGTGGCTGCCCACGGAGATAGAGAGCCTTACGGAATCGGATTAGGAACACGGCGAGCGTTTCTCCTAAGTCAGTCGGAGGTCGATGAACCCCGAGCAATGCGTCCGATTGTCCAGCGGCGGATTCTTAGCGTCTGTGGACGTCGTGATAAATGACTGGGTCGGTCATTACGGCCGCCTGGAATAATTCTTCCAGTGGAGGCTGACCGGCCGTGGGTGGGCTGCGGTGGAAGAGGAAGAGGAGGAGGAAGAGGAAAAAGAAGAAGAAAAAGAAAGAAGAAGAAGGAGGAGGAGGAGGGAGAAGAGGAGAAAGAAGAAGAGGAGGGAAAGAATAGGAGAAGGAAGAGGAGAAGGAAGAGGAGGAGAACGAGAAGGAGAAAGTAGAAGAGGAGGAGGAGAAAGAAGGGGGAGAAGATATAGGAAGAGAAAGAATAAGAGGTGGAAGAGGAGGAGGAGGAGAAGAAAGTAGAGGAAGAAGAGAAAGAAAAGAAGGCGGAGGAGGACAAATAAGAGGAAGCGGAGGAGGAGGAGAAAGAAGAGGAGGTGGAGGTGGAGGAAGAGGAGGATTAAGAGAAGGAGGAAGGAGAAGAGGAAGAAGAGGGAGAGGAGGAAGAGGAGGAAGAGAGGAGGAAAAGAGGAGGAAGAGGCAGAGGAAGAAGAGGAGAAAGAGGAGCAGAAAAAGAAGACGAGGAGGAGGATGAAGAGAAGGAGGAAGAGGTAGAGGAGGAGGAGAAATTACAGGAAGAGGAGAAAGAAAAGGAAGCAGAGGAGGAGAAAGAAGAGGAGGAGAGGTTGAGGAGGACAAGGGAGACTGTAGGAGGAGGTGGAGGAAGTAGAAGAGGAAGGCCAACTCGGTCTTGTTCATTGTTGCTGTTCAGCTGAGCGAATCGATAGGAGAGATAAAAGCTCCTTAGAAATGAATCTACCGAACAGAGAGAGACAGAGAGACAGAGAGACAGAGAGACAGAGAGACAGACAGAGAGACAGAGAGACAGAGAGACAGAGAGACAGAGGTCATCGATTGCACCGACGAATACAAGCATCGTATAAAGACCAACAGCTGCTCCCAGATGTTAGATAGATAGACAGGATTTCATTCCGATAATAAAGATTAAATCATATTATTACCACTACCA
>JACEVL010000014.1:2430079-2460079 GCA_020284085.1 Aporrectodea caliginosa
CAGCATTTCCCTATAGTATTTCTAAAATTGTCACAAAGGCTTTTTTGTGACTATTGCAAGGTCTTCTGTGGCCTCATTCGCTTTTCATATATACATGTTTTTGTTACTTTATCATTTGTTCAATATTTCGTTTTTATTTCCTTATATTTATTTATCTATTTCTTATTTTACTAATTTTTGTACAAAAAACAGACACCCTTTTTAACGATTTCACATTGCGACACAGATGGAGATCTTTGTCGTATCTTTAGGATCTCTTTTTGCTCGAAACTGGATGCATTACAATTGATTCATTGCAAATAGTTTTTCACGATTTCTCAGTTCCCAGATCAACAAAACTTTGCAACTAAACAATAGTAGTAGTGGTGGTGGTGGTGTTGGTGTTGGTGTTGGTTATAGTGGTGGCGGTAGTAGTAGTAGTATTTGTAGTAGTAGTAGTATGTAGTAGTAGTAGTAGTAGTAGTGGTAGTGGTAGTGGTAGTGGTAGTTGTAGTGGTAGTGGTAGTGGTAGTGGTAGTGGTAGTGGTAGTGGTAGTGGTAGTAGTAGTAGTAGTAGTAGCAGTAGCAGTAGGCAGTAGCAGTAGTAGTCTATTGTAGTTTATTCGTTTATTAGGTAATCAAGGTGACAAACCGCAGCCCAATACAGAAAATAATATGAATTTCTCACAGTTGAAATTTCTCACAAGTTCCTTGCGTAGTGGACTAAGGCGTGGTTCGCTCACAGTTCTTGAATTAAGCACCGTCTGAACTCGCGATAATTGACGATTGAGCCATATATGGTTACCTCGACAGTCAACCAATGCTAAATTAATTATGAGGATGGGACACCATGGGCTTGCACTTTGGCAGTGCCAGTCCCAAGCCTATATAAAGGAGGAGGGCGACGCTAATCATTTTGTCTTACGACACAGTGTCGTTAAACAGCAACTAACCAACCATAGGCGATTAGTAATGCCATGGCAGACGGTCGAATTTGTGTGGCGTTGATCTATGTTCCCATTGAATAATCAAACACGGCAACAGCCTTCCCAAATCCTACCTAAATATTATTATGCCCTATGATGCTGGTAGTTAATTAATTACAATGTAATAAAACCAAGTAATACACTGTATTCAACTGTCAATGTAATAAGTTGACTCAATTAACATACAATAAGACTATGAGTGAAACAGGGCCTGTGTACTGGAACTACATTATATACCATTAGAGGCAAATTAAATATATTTCAGAATATTGTCACGTTTTAAAGGTGTCTAATATGAATGCGCACGTTTAAATAATTTTCGGTAATTAACGACATTTCATGGCACCCAAGAACGTTGGCGTCGACTTAAGCGAAGACCCGCGTCTGAAGTGGGAGATCCACCACCAAAAACGCGATGATACTGTGTGTTTTTGTATATTAGCGCATTTCACATATTGAAACAAGCTTATTCTTTTGTGACATTGTAATAATATTTTCTTTATTGAAACAATCCGGTTGACAAACCGCAACCGGTTACAGTGTACAGTTATGCAATTGAAACAATTCACAAGAACACAAATGACAGAAGACATAAATCTTAACTACTAACAGAACAGACAGCCTGCAACACATATTATGTTATTTAATGATGAATACTGTTGGTGGGAAGCCCAGACTGCGAGGTGGAGGATTGACCAACCATTCTGATACGCCGAGGCCAGGACAAAGAAGTTGAAAGCACTGTCTCTCGCGATAAGCCAGAGGGATGCGCTTTTCCTTCTGTTGATATTATGGCAGGGCATGACCCGCTGACCCCGAGCGCTCTGGCGACCGCGCCTCTATCTGTGGATTATACTTACGCCAGATAAGAAAGTAAGTAAGTAAGTTAGTAAGTAAGTAACATACAGACAGACGCACACAGACATACACACATAGACAGAACATCATGTAGGAAGCAGGATCGATTCCCGCTACCCCTTTAGGTCGACTCAGCCTCCCATTCGCCTGATGGCGTTGGTAAAATGAGCAGCAGGACAGATGGGCGCCTTGCATGGCTGTCATACATGCAGTTAAATAGTAAACTTGTTATCGACTGTGTGATGTAGATCTTTCTGGGTACTTGTCAGTTGGAACTAATAAAGGAGAATATTATTTTATTATTATTATTATTATTATTATTATTACCGGAGATCGCTCATAGGTAAATCTGCCATTTTTGAGTGTTGCCAGTCCCAAACCTGGTTGAAAGAGGAGGGCGATGATAATCATCTTTGTTATGACGCAACGTCGTTAAGCAAAACTGCCACTGTTACGGTCGGAGATTTGTTGTTCAGAGATTCGTGTTAGACGTCTTCACCTCTTGTACCAACCATAAGATGTCCCTGTTGATTTAACTTAATTAGACACCTTTAAAACATGTTTCTCATCTGCTATATATATTTCACTTTCGCGTTTATGGTTGCGTGCTTTGCCTAAACGCAAGACAAATAATGTGTACTGCTCGACGTCAACGGCTTTTGATGACTAAAAATAGCATAACATAAAAAATGAAAATTTGTAAAGCGCTACTTCAAGGAAAACTCCCTGTGTCTGTTCATTCTGCTCAGTTGCTTACGTCATTTCGTTCTCAACTCTTTCTAATTGCCTATCCACCATAGGCTCTTACTTACATGCTGGTCTTCTGGATGTTGACCAGATTACTACTTGGTTTTGATGCGCCATCGGTTGATGCCTTCTGATGAAATAGAAATTACAAATTACAATTACACAAATATACACACATGCACACAGACATACACACATACATACAGACGCACACATACACAAATACGCATAGACAAACACACACAGACCCACAAATACACACGCCTGCACGCAGAGACACAAATACACACAGATATACACAAGCATACCCACACAGACACACGCATAGACCCACACATACATACAGAGACACATACACTCACAAGCGTCTTTTCTTGCGCAGGCGCATTCGACGGCGTATCCCGCGGCGCTAATTTCTTAGCAAATTTGTCGGATTTATCTGATCGTAAATGGAATGAAAACGAATCTACATCCGGGACCAACACACAGTGTCCGTTCGGTCATTTACATACATTCAATGCAGCGAACAAGTGGTAAGAAGGCAAGACTTAAACTGCTATGGCCACGGTTCAACTCCAGGCGCCGAAACATACGTTTCAATTAAGAAATGACTTACCAGGTCTATATGTATAGCAAAATAATTGTATTTCGAAATTAAACACATACATACCTGCGTTCTAACATTATAACCAGAAGGCTGCCTTTAATTTTGAATTGCAGTTATATTAGCGACATCTAAGGGCACAGGGGCGTAGCCAGGAAACAATTTCGGGGGGGGTTCCAAAGTTTAGGGAGGACTGCCGAGGCGCGCAGCGCCGAGCAGGGGGAGGGGTTTGGGGAGGGGGATGTGCCCCTCCCCACTGAAATTTTTTGAATTTCCACACTGTAATGGTAGCAATTTAAGCTGTCATCTGAACAAAATTGCTCTATTATTTCAGTCCTGATAGGAACCAGCTGTTACTCGTAGCTACGATGTAGTTTGAGTCGTGTTTTAGTTTGACTGCAGACAATACTTGCAAATCAGACATTTATTGAAATTACTATAAAAACTAGAAAATAGTTCAATTTTATAAACAATATATACGTGCTTTGTAGTTTCCTAGGGGTCGTCCATTAATTATGTCAACAAAATAGGGGGAGGGGGTTTGGAAAAGTTTGACAGTTGTTGACAAGGGGGGAGGGGGTTCGGTAAAAGTTGACGTCAACAAATTTTTTTCCAATGAATCAACACAGACCCTTCAAAATGGTAGCGAAAACATTAAGTAATGCTAAAAATGTATAAAGTGCTTAATGTTTCATACTACTAAAAAGCTGGTAATAAACTAAACTCATATATTTTTAAATTCGAGATTGCATTTCTTAGTGTAAAACAATTTGAAAAATGATTCTACATGTATTGAGCCATTGTGTTTCTTTTTTGTAGGGGGGGGGGGTTCTGGGATTGTTGACATAATTTTTTAGGGGGTCCGTCAATGTTTGACAGTTGTTGACAAGGGGGAGGGGGTCAAAAATGGCCTAAAATTTGTTGACATAATTAATGGACGACCCCCTACATTCTTTTGAGTTCTTTTATAACAGTATTGAATTTATACATTTATACATTGTGTTGCATTTTACATAGAAATCACAAAACAAAATGTCAATATTCATAAGAAATGATTTCGAAGCATGAAAAACATAAAAATATGACTAAAAAAAATTTTGCAATTATTTATTTCGGGGGGGGTTTGAACCCGTAAAACCCCCCCCTAAATACGCCCATGTTTAAAGGGCAACTAGGTCGCTGAGTTCATAAAAATTAGTTTGAACAGTTCTCACCGTTCAGTTGGCCTAATAAAGCTACCTAGATAGAATCATAGATATGTAACTTAGAAGCAAACGAAATTATATTGCAAACCAAAATCACGTTTTAAAGGTGTCTAATAATGTACGCTATATATATATATATATATATATATATATATATATATATATATATATATATATATATATATATATATATATACGCTATATATATATATTCTAAGATAAATACTTTAGTTTTATAAAAAGGCTACTGTAACGGTTTTCAAGATGTTTCACAATAATATATTATGTATAGGCTCTCGTATCTGAGACTACTCCGAGGTAGCTCTACCGCTGCCGTTTTGAGTGGTGCCAGTCCCAAATCTGTTTGAAAGAGGAGGGTGATTATAGTCATCTTTGTCATGACACAGCATTGTTAAGCAGAAATTGTTACTACTACGGTTCGAGATTTGATGTTCTTAGATTTAGGTTAGACGGCCATAAGATGTCGCTGTTGTTTTCGCTTTATTAGACACCTTCAAAACGTGTTTGTCATCGCTATAATTGCGTTTCACTTCCTGCTTCTGGTTACTTTTTGTGGATCTATTTATAAGACAAAAATTGTTCACAAGTCGACGTAAACGGGTTTTGATGTAAAAAAACACAAAACATAAATGAACATTTGTAGAGCGCAACTTTAATTTAAAACTAATCAGAAACGCACCCGACCCGACCCGACCCGACAAGGAGAACCATATTTCAAAGAGAATAGACTTCAAGCGCTTGCAGAACATATAAGGAGACAGGCTAACTAGCTCAGGTCTAGTTTTACAAGGATGGTTGTTCCAGGCCACAGGACCGACGAAAGCAAAGCCTCTGTGCTGGGGTTGTAGAGGGACGAGCCCGTGGAACAAGAAGAACGCACTGATCGCCCGAACGAAGGGACCTGGGGACAGGAACAGAGGAGGCAGAGATACAGAGTGAGCCAAGATAAGATGGGACAATTCTCGCCAAGCAGTTCCGCATGAAAGTTACAATTTAATGCGTTGAGGGATAGGCAACCAGGGCAACGTATCGCACTTATGTAGATATTTCTGGATGCCAGAATTCAGGCGAGCAGCAGCAGCATTGAGGTAAGAAGGAGCCCTGACGAGAATAGATAGCATTTCCAAATCGATTCTGGAGGAGATGAAAGCGTGGATCAATGTAGAAGCAGCATGTGTAGTAAGTGATCGTCGCACAGAGCGGATCTGACGTAGGTAATATTAGCAAGCACGACATGTATACTGTTTACGTGGTTAAGAATTGTTACCTCTTTATCAAGAATAATGCCAAAGTCTCGCACAGAGAGGTAGGTTAGATAATGTGATATCAGGAAAAGACCGGCGAAGGGTCAGAAAGGTCAATCTTGGAGATTTGAGTCCGTCCACCGGGACCACAAATAAAATTGGGTCTTATCAGAATTCAACCTTAGACTGTTTGAGGACACCCAAGCAGCCAGGGCCCCGACGCGCGCACAATCTGGTCAACTAAAGGGTAGCCGCTGAGGCAGACGGGCCATGAACATATGCCTCGGTGTCATCTGCATATTAATGAGAGGTAACCCATTTCTCTTATAGAATAAGGATGTTAATATTATGGCCTAGTCCAATATATATACCACACGTGTACGAATATGCCGCATTCTGTTAATGTACCGCCGTTACTTTAAAAACGTTTGCTGGATATAATATATATTCGTTTAATTGAGAAAACAATCTGACAAAAACGCAGAAATGCTAACATGAGTGATAAAGAATAATTAAAGTTCATTAGAATATTTTAGAATAAACTAGTAAATATTTTTATATAATGATCTGGGAATAAATTGAGAGTTGTCCTTTGGGTGGGAGAGTATGGTTGTGTGCTCTAGGTCTTAATTGGTGAGATGAGAGGGGTCGGAGTGGAGGTAGGAGTTGGTGAAGTACATGCTTGGGGTTGTGTAATATGGAGAAAAGGAGTTTCGCATCGGCTATATTGGCAAGTTCAGAGACTGTTGGAAAGGATTTGCTCTAGGTAACCTAGGCGTTTGGCTCTTTTTAGGAGTTTTTCCAGACGTTCTTTAGGCCTATCGGAAGCCAGAGTGAGACCCCACCAGGATGTTTGTGTAATATGGAGAAAAGGTCAGGTCTAGTTTTACAAGGATGGTTGTTCCAGGCCACAGGACCGACGAAAGCAAAGCCTCTGTGCTGGGGTTGTAGAGGGACGAGCCCGTGGAACAAGAAGAACGCACTGATCGCCCGAACGAAGGGACCTGGGGACAGGAACAGAGGAGGCAGAGATACAGAGTGAGCCAAGATAAGATGGGACAATTCTCGCCAAGCAATGTAATGTTTGAAACTCTAGATTACTTAAATCTGTTGACATCAAAGGCCGTTGACTTTGGCATTAAAAGCCGTTGACTTCGACTGGGAAACAACTTTTGTATTGTATTAACAGCAAACAGACGCCCTTGTATCGGTACGGCCGCGTTACGGCGCCGTATTATTGTCGTTGCTATTTTTGGCACAATCAGAAACTAACATTAGTAGGCCTACGGAAGTAAATTATATATAAGAAAAGATAAACGCATTTTAAGGGTGTATTAGTGTCAAACTACGATTCATGTTATGTCTGTACGCTTAATAGATTTCGTATATATTTGAATGAGAAAATTCTGTTAGAATTGCTCAGGTATACGCTTCCGACCGAGCTATGCGTCAAAGCATAGATTGCAAGCATTCTCCAATGTAGTCTTTGCCTAGCGGCCTAGAACACTGGACTAAGGATGTAGGTTTTGTATTTACACAGTAAGTAAGTACGTTTATTCTTTACTAATCAATTGCTCATCGGACTTTGGTGTACAGACATCTAATAAAAAACCGTTAAAAAGTATGTAGCATCCTAACTATAAATGTTTTGCGTATCAGGCTGTCGGCTGGGAAGATTATGCGGTCATAGGCACTGGAAGACTTAGACACCTTTAAAACGCTTGGTGGCGGTTTATATATTTACATACGTTTCAGGGTTCTAAGTATGTATAGAAAAATATTTCAACTATCCTAAAAGATAAATGTAATAGTTATAAATCAGAATTTAATTTAAAATCTCTGCTTGATACAGGATGTTTGCAGAGTACAGTATATAATCTTGTTAAAATCATTAATAAAGGAAAAATATTATAATCATTCTCATAAATATCAGTATCATATCAAATCTATTACAAACATATAACTGAACACATTGCTTGTGATTAAAATATCAATTAAAACAAAACAAGTGTGATTATATGTGTAATTAGGGATCATTTGACTATGACGATTAATAATTTTATTACATTTTGTAATAATATTGTATTGCTATATAGGAAAATGTTGAACGAAATGTTTAATTAAGTTATCCTGTTATGAAAATAAATGTTAACGATACATTATTGTAATTAGATGTATGTTGCAATAAAATGTGTATATAATACATGTATATATTACACATATATGCGAAACTTATGTTTGCAAGTAGCATTACATGTTGTTATAGAAAACATAGAAAAACTGTAAATAACTTTGTAAACATTTTGAAAAGAGCTTATATAGCCAAAAAAGAGCTGTGATAGCCAAAAAAGAGCTGACTAGCCAAAAAGAGCTGAAATAGCCAAAAAAGAGCTGATATAGCCAAAAAAGAGCTGATATAGCCAAAAAAGAGCTGAATAAGCCAAAAAAAGAGTGTTGGAATTGACACAGAGAAAACAAAAGAAAAGGAGGAAAGAAAAGGAGAAAAAACAACAGAAAAACAGAAAAAGGAGAAAGAAAGAAAAGAAATATAGAGAATTGCAATAAAAAGAGCCAATGGACCGAACAGAATGGAAATACAATACAGACACAAAGACGTCGGCGGCCATAGTAGCCAAAGGACGTCGTTAAACAATTGGAATCATCATCGGTTCTAAGTATCACATGGTTAATAACTTTTAAATAGGCGAGGTATAAGGTCGGCATCAATGGTCAAGCAACCATAAAATGTCATAAAAAACTGGAAACTGCTGCTTTATAAGTGTTTGGCTCACAGCGACGTTACACAATAACTGTCTATGTTCTAAAACCCCATTGCGGTTTTCGGGTGGTGGAAGACCGAGGCCTGGACAAGCTACACTGAAAAAGAGCTAATATTATTTAATCCATCTAAAAATAAGGTAAGATCGCCGTCAAAGGCCATGAATTGCCAACAAATGATTACAAGTTTTAATCGTATTTTTTCGTATTTTTGTTCATATTTTTCGTTCTGTTCCGGTTGAAAATATCTATTCATTTCCTGTTGAGGAGCCTTTCAACGTCATTTCTATATCAGTCTCAGGTATATTTCTTATCACCTTTGTAGCTTTTGTCGGTTCTGTTTTGTTTGAATTTTCAAAAGATGTTGTTAAATCAAAAGACTCTAGACATTCACCTATAATATAGTAATCTTTGTGTTTAGAAGTCGATATTGATAGCAATAATACAACGTTAATTTTAGACACCTTTAAATCGAAATTAGTCACCCTATGTATAAAGAAATACCACTGCGTATTTTAAATGATACCTGCCCTTTGTCTCTGAGTGATCTTAGCCAAAAGAATTTACGTTAGCGACCTTTGTTGTCATAAGATGTTAAACGCTGGATCTATCCATCCCAAAAATGGCATGCGGTTATGTTGATACTATAATTTCCGTACTCTGTCAGTGCCAGTCCCAAGCCTGGAGAAAGAAGGAGGGCGACGGCCGCGACGCAAATCATCTTTGTTATGACACAGTATCGTTAAACGACAACCACATACAACTGCTAGTTTTCACATCAGGCATTTTAAACCAGTGATAAATATAACTGAACTATGCGATCGAAACTTACCAACAAAAGTCAACCGAAGAAAGCCACTAAAAAATAAACTGAAATAAAATGAACAATGAAGTCGCAAACGGCCACAGCTGCCGCAAGATGTCGTTAAACTTCGCAATCATCACCAACCGCTCTTTGTGCATAATATGGATTTTTAGGGGTAGGCAATGGAATTCAACGACCCTGACAACCAAGAGATATTGATTAACAATAATTTATTATAATTTTTATTTAAAACATTTGCGCAGGTAGTCAGTCGCCAGGTGACGAGCAGTTAGGTATATCCAGGTTCATGAGGCTACTATCTGAGGGTCCATGACCACACCTCTTAATCGTTTCCTACGACATTATATAAGACGTAATAACATTACGTGACTACATCTGGATCTGAAAGCTTGGGATGCGTATGCATGGGCCTCGTTAACGAACTAATGAGTAATGTGGATAAAACAATTTTATTAATAACATTAACTTATTTAACTTAACTTAACTTACCTTTTGCCCACACTGGAGTTGGGAGCGCTTCGGAGTAGTTACCTTCAAGTGGCGATATATAAATTTTTGAATGAATGAATGAACATTACAACACTGTGCATTTGCTTCTTATTCACGTTTTTCATTAAACGCCTAATGATTATGCATAGAATGAATGAATGTATCGACTCATCTTATATATATATATGTATATATATATATATATATATATATATATATATATATATATATATATATATATATAAAGGTCAACAATTTATAAAACTGTCCAGTATATTTATTTTTATACTAATGTTAACCAATTAAGAAAGTGCCCCCACTTGGTGTAGAGGGAAAAATCGTCCAATAAGTAGGCCACATTTGTTCCAATATACCGAGTTTTATTCAAGTACCGTCGTTATTTTATATATGTTTCTGGATATCGATATGAAACTGTATACAATGTTGTGAAACCGCGCTTCGTGTTGTACACTGTATAATAGTTTCAAACGTCTAAGTTGGAATATCCTGAGTGGAAATGTTCGAGTAAAAAAGCTATTTTTATGCATGCTTTTCTAGTACTTGAAAATGAGATTCAGATATCTTAGCTACTGTAATAGTTTAACAGAACATTAGCATCTATCTTACTGGCCTGTATAGTCTAATGTTCATGCTATTTGCGCAAATGTTAATGTATGATGTATGACCAGGGCCGATGAGAGAGGGGGTCAGGGGGCTGCTGCCCCGGGGCCCGGTTCTATGGCAGGGGCCCGGAAATGTCTAAAACTTTGCTCAAACTGAAGAAACCTGTGGGGTTTGGGAGGCCCGATTCTATGGCAAGGGCCCGGAAATGTCTAAAACTTTGCTCAAACTGAAGAAACCTGTGGGTTTTGGCTTAATGCAGTCTGTACACTGTGTACAGTATATGACGGATGCTTGATGAATCATAATACACAGGGCCACAGACGTAATACTGTATGTATAGGTCACCCAATGTGTCATAGTAGACACGTACACAGTTGTACACGAAGATACTTTCAGTGTGGTGAACAACAATATAGGGCAAGAGATTCTCCCTCAGACGTACTACAACCGCATACCATTAATTTTACCTCGGCTTTGCCTATCACTCATCTCCAGGCTGAGGAATGCTGGAAATAATATCTGCCTTGTTTGGCTGTCTGTCTCTGTCCGTTTGTCTGTCTCTCTCTGTCTCTCGCGCTCTTCTCTCTGTCTGTCTCTCTCTGTATTTTTCTCTCTGTATTTTTCTCTCTGTATTTCTCTCTGTCTCTCACAAGTCTATCTATTGCGAAAGTAGTTATTCATGTTCAGAATACAGTCGCTAATCCATTCATTTACTTTTAAACAAAATAGCGCTTTCAATTAAATTCTTCAATTTAACTTAATAGCTAGTTGATGAAGCTTTATAATAGAGAAACCGGTCTATCGAATCTCTTTGCCAGAAAAGCAAGACAGTAACGAATGTGACGGTGAAAATTTGGACTGAAGAGGTTAGTTAGCACTAGGGCCTACAGATAATTCTATTGGCAATGTTATCAACGAAAACGATTTAGTAGCTCTGTCACTTAACATAGTCTCAGTTGTTCAGTCAAAGAATAAAGGCGCGAGCACAGTAACAGACGCGTTGGGCATCAGAATAATTTCGGTCTAGCTGTTAGTGCAAAGTTCAGTAATGCAGACAAATTTCGATTTCTGACTGAATTCCATACTCCACCAGAATCATATGCGTAGCCCAGCACTTCGCAATCGCAGTACGCACTCCTATGGTAAAAATCCTAGCCACGCTACTGCTTAATAAACGCTATCCTACTATTTAAGTTATTTAAGTCACAAATGTTGTGGTCATATTATAGTTGAATAACTTTAAGTTTAAAAAGACAGCTATCAGTATTATATTTGAGATTCATCAACAGTCGGCCTAGAATAGATTAGGCCTATTGGTTTTCTGGCAGCCATAAAATCTTTAACTGGAAAAGTCAGCAATACAAACGAGAGACAGACACTCCTTCAAAGTCTTGGATTTTCAATTTTATCAAAAGTAAATGATGCAGCAAATCAAGCTGACAATATCATCGCTAGCCGTACGCAGTAGGCTAGTAGTATATAGTGGAGTTGATGATCATGGCACAGAGCGAGTTCTTGATGTAGTCTATGTATACTATACATTGCAAGTGACATATTCTCACCTCCTGAGATTGGACATCATAATGCGACAACTGTCACAAGTCAAGTTGACGTAGAGCCTGAAAATGGGTATGGAAGCAGTTTCATGCCTGCCTAGCAAGAAAATTAGACTTCGGTGCCGTGATCAAATTGTTTGCAAGCCGGAAAGCTCGCAAAGCACATTTTTTACTACATGTAGACTTAATAAGTAGACTTAAGTAGTCATTTAGGCCTGCATTTATTTAGTAATAGGATCTACTATACGGTAAATTTCTCTTGTAACTGTCAAAATTAAAATCATTTATCACATTCACATAATGACATTTTCATGTTTCTGTAAATTTCTTTACAATTAAATTCAGAGATGGAACTCCCTTAAAACAGAAATTGATTTTTACATTTACTTTTACTATTATTAATATTACCATTGTTATTAAATGTAGTTTGATAGCCTTTTTACAGTCTTACATCAGATTCGGGCTTACAGGTAAAATCGAAAAAACAAGGGGCCCTGATAGACTCTGAGAAGTGTCTGCCCCGGGGCCCGCCTTGGCTCTCGACGCCCATGTGTATGACATGAGATATCGTTAAACTGAAGATTATAACATTCTGCAGTTTACCTTCGCCATTGCCGTTTTCAGGTAGTGCCATACCCAGACCTGGATAAAAAATTAGGGAGACGCTAATCAACTTTGCTATTACTTAACGTCGTTAAACAGAAACTGACAACTTGCTGGCTGTTAGTTTCTACGATCTGGTCGACGTCAACGACCTTGAGATGTCTCTAGACACTAATTTATTGTAATAACAAATTCAAATTTAGACACCTTTTAAACGTTGCCAAGCGATAATATAATAAAATAATAAGTCCCATTATGATATGTGAGTGTTTAGTACACCCTTGCGGGTAGATGAACCATTATATGATAAGGAATGAGGCAATGATGATGAAATTAAAACAATGAATTTGGTCCATTCCAAAGAGGAAAGCACGCAACATACATGTAGAAGCCGGACACGCGCACACACACACGCACACACCCATACACACACGCATACCAATGGTTTACACACACACACACATATATATATATATATATATATATATATATATAACACTAAGTAAGCAAGTATGCATAGGTGTGTGTATACTTGTATGTGTGTGGGCCCACGCGTTTGTTCGCGTGTGTATGGGTGTGTGTGTGTGCATGTGCGTGTGTATGGGTGTGTGCGTGTGTGCATGTGCGCGTGTCCGGCTTCTACATGTATGTTGCGTGCTTTCCTCTTTGGAATGGACCAAATTCATTGTTTTAATTTCATCATGTCAATTTCATATATATATATATATATATATATATACAATTACACACACATATATATATATTATTGTAATATATTATATATATATATATAAATTATTGTAATAAATGTCTCACACACAGGTGTGCTGATGTATTGATCTGTCGACAGACATTGATATCGATGCGTATATTTGCGCATATCGTTGTTCATATGTTTGCGTGTATGCTGTGTGCCTGTGTGTGCGTGTATGTGTGTGCAACTGTGTGCGTATTTGTGCGCTTGTGTATGTGTGTGTATGCGTGTACATGTATGCGTGCATGGGTGAATGCATACGTTTATGTAAGTACGTACGCTTATGTGTGTGTCTGCGTGTGTTTATGCTTGCATGCCTTCGTGCATATGTTTTGGGTGTGTGTGCGTGTATCCGCACAAGATGTAACTATTATTTTGCATCAGTCCCTTTATTTAGCGCCTTTTAAGTATCTCACAGAACCAATGATTTACTGATCTATCTACGAACATCGATATCGATGAGTGCATGCTCATGATCATCAATAACAACATCAAATGAACGGCTTACTATCTGTCTCTGTCTTTCTATCTGTATCTGTGTGTGTGTGTGCGTGCGTGTGTGTGTGTGTGTGTGTGTGCGTGCGTGCGTGCGTGCGTGCGTGCGTGCGTGCGTGCGTGCGTGTGTGTGTGTGTGTGTGTGTGTGTGTGTGTGTGTGTGTGTATGCCTGTGTCCTTCTGCTTTTGCGTTCCTTCGTCTGAATGATGTGCATGTATCTTTCAGTCTTCATCTGTGTGTCCGTGTGTACGTGTCCTTCTGTTCATTACTTCTATATATCTGCCTGTCTATATCTGTCTGTCTATCTGTCTGTCTATCTGTCTGTCTATCTGTCTGCCTGTCTATCTGTCTACCTATCCGTCAGTCTATCTGTCTGCCTATGTGTCTATATTTTGTCTGTCTGTCTGTCTGTCTGCCTATCTGTCTGTCCATCTATCTGTCCGCTTGTTTATATATCGCCACCACTTAAAAGACGGTGCTTTGCCTCTGCTAGTTCAGGGCTCGCATTCCACCCTTTTCCGAGAAGCCCACTCCATCACCTCACTCACCCACCTACCCACCCGTCCTCTCAAATACCCCCCAAACCCCGTCCACCAAGTGAACGCTCGTCGCCCATGAAGGAGGTATCGATGACGCGCAAAGCTATTAAGAGAGTAAGCGAATCCAAGCGCTCTTCCACTCATTCATCCTCTGTCATAATCCTCCTCCTCTTCCTCTCTTCCTTTCTTCTCTTTCTCTTCCTTCTTCTCTTCCTCCTCCTCTTCTTTTTCTCTTCCTTTTCCACATCCTTCTTCTCTTCCTCCTTATCTTCCTCCTTATCTTCCTTCTCCACATTCTTCTCTTCTTCTCTTCCTCCTCCTCTTCCTCCTCCTCTTCCTTCTTCTCTTTCTTCTCCACTTCCTCCTTTTTTCCTCCTCTTCCACCTCCTCCTCTTCTCTTCTCTCTCTTCTTCCACCTGCTCTTCTTCCTCCTTCTCCTCCTCCTCTTCCTTATCTTCCTCTTCTTCTCTTCCTCCTCCTCTTCTTCTTCTTCTTGCTCTTTTTCTTCCTTCTCTTCTTCCTCCTCCTCCTCTCCTCCTCTTCCTCCTCTTCCTCCTTCATCGTCCTCCTCTTCTTCCTCCTCTTCCACCTCCTCCTCTCTTCTTCTCTCTCTTCTTCCACCTGCTCTTCTTCCTCCTTCTCCTCCTCCTCTTCCTTATCTTCCTCCTTCTCTTCTTCCTCCTCCTCTTCTTCTTCTTTCTTGCTCTTTTTCTTCCTTCTCTTCTTCCTCCTCCTCCTCTCCGCCTCTTCCTCCTCTTCCTCCTTCATCGTCCTCCTCTTCTTCCTTCTCTTTCTCCTCCTCCTTCTTCTCCTTCTCCTCGTCGACCATTGGGCCACACAGACCCAGACACAGACACACGCACACACACACAGAGTGGAAGACGTTATCATTTCCGTGTAATTAGGAGGCACCATCTGCATGCCGAACGGTAATCCGAAGCCCAACGGATTTCTCCTTCACAGACTTCACAGACGCATATTCTGTCTTTACACACAAACACACACGCACACATGCACACACATACACACACATACCGTCACACAGACACACACAGGCTCATATACGCGCACGCACAAACTCATGCAAACCCAATGGAGATAGGATTTGTTCATGAGTATTATTAGTCACCCTATACTATATTTATTATATTATATTATAATTATATATATATATATAATTATATATATAATATATATATATATCAATCAATATGTTTATATATATATATCAATCAATATGTTTATATATATATTAAGTATACTATACTATATATATATAAATATATGTATGTTTGTGTGTCTATGCGTGTGCTTATTTATATTACCAAACAATACGAAAGTATTTATTTTATTTGATGTTTGTATAACGCCGCGCTGTGCAATTAGCATCAAATAGATGAAATGGCAATAAACGCACGATCTTTATTATTATTAGCTGGCAAATTCTACGGTGCCCGAGTACAGTTTATATAGCTACCTATGACGCATCGAAACCGAAATGTGCATAATACTGCATAATGCATATACATATACATAATATATATATATGCATACATATATACATATATATATGCATATACATACCATACACATATACATATATATACATATACATTTGTATACATATATTATACATTTATATGCATATACATATATATATACCTATACATATATATATATATATATGCATATATCATATACAGTGCTATTCCCTTTATAATGTCCAATGTTGCTTTTTTAATATAATTAATTTAGTTGGGATAAAGGAAGATAATTTTGATCTTGATTTGATATGCACATACATATATACATATGCAAATGCAAATAGATATAAACACATATACATGTAAATATATGAACACATAAATATACATATATATATATATATATATAATATATATATAGTTATATTAAACTATTGACTTGGACATAAAGTATTAATGCTTGATATATGAAATGCTTTGTATATATATATATATATATATATATATATATATATATATATATATATATATATATATATATATATATATATATATATATATATATATATATATAATATGTAGGCTTGATACATGTTAAATATATTCTATAGCCTATTCATATAAAATGCACTCTGTAAAGGTCAGCAATAATCCCTGTGACTTGTGCCTTGAGCTGCGTCCGTATAATGGAAAATTAGGTTTGAGTTATATATGGAGAAATTGCGGACTCGATTTGGAAGGGAGGGAGGGAGGGATGGGAAGAGAGATGACATCCAACTGCGGCAGTAGCAACAGCAGGGCACAGAGCCAGCAGCATCAGCAGCAGAGATGATGGATGAGAGAGAGAGAGAGAAAGAGAGAGACAGACAAACAGAAAGACAGAGACAGAAACAGAAACAGAGACAGAAGCATAGACAGAAACAGAAACAGAAGCAGAAACAGAAGCAGATACAGATTTCAGAACTAGAGACAGAGAGATAGAGATTGAGAGAAATATAGGCACAGAGCTAGAGTGAGAGTAAGAGTTAGAGTGAGAATGAGACAGAGACAGAAGGAGAGACAGAGAGACAGAGAGACAGAAACAGAGACATTAATAGAGACGGACAGATAGACAGAGACAGAGACAGAGATAAAGTGAGACTGCAAGATATGATGAGAATGAGAAAAAGACATGATGAGAACGAGAGACAGAGACCGAAAGTTACATAGCCATAGACAGTGACAGTGAGAGTAATAGCCGGCTAGCTACTCCAATTGCGGACCGCAGTCCACATCCACACGGTTGACCCTTTCCTTGCGGACCAACGTCCAGGCCCGGAAAACCAAAAGTTTTCCCTGTTTATTACTTCCAGGCTATTCACTCCTTTTGGAGTCTGTGCTGAAAAGCTTTCCGTTTCTCTTGCTGCTTCTTGTACATCAAAGCAAAGGTTTCTGTCTCACAGGGCAATGCTCTCTTTCAGGCTGACAATGCTTTCATGAAGTGGATATTACGGATTACACAGGAAGACAGACTGACAAACAGACAGACAGACAGACAGACCGATAGATACATACATACATACATACATACATGCATACATACATACATACATACATACATACATGCATACATACATACATACATACATACATACATACATACATACATACATACATACATACATACATACACATACATACATAAAGACAGAAAGATAGGAAGACAGAAAGATAGAAAGAAAGACAGACAGACACAGACAAGACAGAAAGACAGACACAGACAGATAGAGACCAGAGAGAGAGATTTCATGGCGTGGCCAATTGCGGGACTTCCTGCATGGCCGGCGCACTTATACATCTCGTGAGTGTCGTCCGTCAAAAGAACAACAAGAGACGAAGCGTGCGCCCTCTATCGTCAACCCCCAACCCCCCACCCACCCACCCACCAACCGACAGACCATGACATCAACCAACCACATACACGTAGGCCTACTACACTTCCGTGCACTCTCTCAGACACACACGCGCATATGCATACCGACAAACAACAGTCAGGCAGAGAAAAAAAGACAGAGTGTCACGGACAGAGAGCAGGACAGAAACAGGACCGGCTGGACAGCCATGCAGATAAACAACGACAAAAAGACAGTCAAAAACAGAAACAGGAAGAGAGAAAAATAGCGACGATGATAATGATGAGAAGGAGGAAAGAAGAAGGGGAGAATATAATGTTACGGTTATAAGTAAATAGACACCTTTTAAATGCTGCCAGCCGATGCTATATAATCGTAAAACGTGCCTAAAATTTTACCTAGGAGAAATGCGCCTAATAAACTACGAAACCTGTCGACCTGAACGACTCTGTGCCATAAGTTTCTAAACTGTTGAGAAAAATCGTAAGGCTAATAATTATTGATGATCACATAATCTTGTCATTAAGCCATGAAACGTATCGTATTAAAGGAAGTTAATAATAATTATTATAGCGTGAGTTTAGAGCGTTTAAAAGGTGTCTATCCTCTATTTGGAAAACTATAACATTATCTTAATTTACTACTTCTATTATTATTATTATTATTACCTTTAACTATCATTACTATTATTATGATTATCGTCATCACCATTATTGTCAAAGTTCAATAATATCATCATCATAGAACATCATCATCATCATCGCCATCGTTCATCAAAAGGTGTCTATCCTCTATTTGCAAAACTATAACATTATTTTAATTTACTATCATTATTATCATCATCATAATCATCTTCATCATCATCATCATCATCATCATCATCATCATCATCATCATCACCATCATCATCATCATCATCATCATCATCATCATCATCATCATCATCATCATCATCATCATCATCATCATCATCATCATCATCATCATCATCATCATCATCATCAGTATCGTTAAACACTGATATTAATCGTAAAGATGCGCCAAACAGACTTTAAAGAGAAACTAGTCATCAGATGCCAAATTGCCAATAGGTTTCTTTTCCTTAACACTTGAAAAATGTCTATATAATCTATTAATACGCCAATAATTATAAGGTAGAAAACTAGAGATAACCCGAGATAGTACACGGGCAAAGCAACTATTTCACCTCTAAATATCATTTCCATTAAGATAAATGGAGATTTGAAATATTTGAAGCCCGTCAGAAAATAAAGGAAGTAAGTAAAGCCTTTATTTGCATATATGAGACCTCATTTTGTGTGAGTATGCATATATTTATTATCTATATATATATGTATACATATATTATATATATATATATATATATAATAATATGTTGTGCATGCATCGTTGCATGAGAGAGTAGTAGAGATGGTTAGGGAAGATAGGAATCAATGCTATTTGCAGTCGGTGTGTGGTATTGGTGAGTGCGTGTGTGTTGACGTCGTCGATAATGTGTCCACGCGGAGCAGACGGTAGATGGCGCTAGGAGTCGATTCCTGATATATATGGTTCCCTCTTCTGCCGTATTCACTCCTGCCTTCTTCTTCTTCTTCTTCTTCTCTGTCTGCCTGTCTGTCTCTGTGTCTCCGTGTCTGTGTCTCTCTCTTACTGTCTTTTCACTTTTCGTCTCTCGCACTTTCCTCACTTTCCGTCTTCTTCTCTCTATGTGCGTGTCCATGTGTGCATGACTGTATGTCCCTGTGTGTGGCTATGTATCCCTGTGTTTGGCTATGTGACCCTGTGTGGGGCTTGTCTCCGAATATAGCGATGTCATTTATGGCTTCGTGTCTCTGCAGAAACACGCATACACCATCTCTGAGTATGGCTATGTATCTCTGCTAATGTAATTTTGTCTCCACATATTGCATGTGCTTGTGCGTGTGTGTGTGTGTGTGTGTGTGTGTGTGTGTGTGTGTGTGTGTGTGTGTGTGTGTGTGTGTGTGTGTGTGTGTGTGTGTGTGTGTGTGTGTGTGTGTGTGTGTGTGTGTGTGTGTGTGTGTGTGTGTGTGTGTGTGTGTGTGTGTGTGTGTGTGTGTGTGTGTGTGTGTGTGTGTGTGTGTGTGTGTGTGTGTGTTGTGTGTGTGTGTGTGTGTTGTGTGTGTGTATGTGTGTGTTATGCGTATAGTTTGTCCCATAATTCAGTGAGAACTTTGCGTTTTATAGCGCTATATTTACCTCTCGCGAATATCTAAACCCTCGACTTATCGATCAGACATAAACTTATACGCCACGAAAAAACACAAGACGTGTTTTGTAAGAGGATACTATGCAGAGTTTAACGACATCTCATTGCAATAAAGGTCGTTGACGTCTGAATAGCAGTGCCACTGTGCCAGCTTTAGGTATAGGCGATATGTCATGTAGGCGGCTGCCTATGGAGCGGCATTTTTGAAGGGGCGGCAAATTCCGGCAAAATAGAGCAAGAAAAGCATATATGTCTTCAAATTTAACTATTAAATATAAAAAAGAGACGGCGATTTTGCCATTGCCTATATATAGTAGAACAAAACTGTATAAGGTTGTCAAAGACTGCCTCTGCAAGTTAACGGTTCTCACTGTGCCTTTGACACTGTTCCTGTGACCGAATTGTCCCACAGGCTGACAACTTAATGAGAAAAACGTTTTTAACAAGAATGCTTTATAGTGTGTAATTTCATGTAAACCAAAGTGCGGTTATGCAGTTCGATAAATAAAGAATATACTTACTTACTTACTTGTTTCCTTGGGTTCTTGAGCCACCAATAGGAAAAAGCATCAAAATCCTATTCGCACATGTCCTACCGGTGTCACAATGTAAAGTCTTCCCCAAAACAGAGTCTCCCCAGAATGATATTGTGTCTCCCCTTTTCTTTTCGGTTACTCGTAAATATCGTGTCAGTATTGCAACAGACGGTTTACTAATATTGAATAGTTTTACAAAGAGTTAGGAAATCAACCTGTTTAAAGTTATCATTAGCCACAAGCCCACAAAACAAACGCGACTTGGGATTTCTCAAAGAAAAGAGTCTCCCCGTGGAGAAATTATGTTAACGGACGATGAAATATTTTATCCAGCGGGAGACTTTGTTCTAGAATTTAGTGTCCGGAGGGCGAATTTATTCTAAAAGAGATCCTCCCATGGGAAAATCTGTTCCGAAATAGAAGGATGCTCTTATGAGAGACTGCTTTGCAATTATACCTGCATGCCTCCTCCTAGTTAATTCTGGTAGGCTACCAAATTCTACAGCTTATTTTACATTACCTTAGCTTAAGTAACCTTAGCTAACCTCATCTTGCCTTGCTTTGGATGAGCTTAGCTTAACTAAACTTAACTTGCCATGGTGCTAATCAAGGTGAACGAATAGATTTCTTCCATTTTTTTCTGTATTGATGGATAGGGTGAGAAAAGGAAGCGTCGTTGCTTACCCTGAATGTCGGAAGAGCGGCTTCTTCTTGTTCGGCTGGACACAAGGAATACAGATCCAGGTCAAGGTCACAAGAACCAGCGCCAAGGTCAAGGTCGACGTTTCCATAATGCCTCTTTTTTCTTTCCTTCCTTCCACCTTTTCAAGCTGTTACACGTTTATTTTCCACGCAGATTACCTATGCAGGTTTCACCGAAAAGGTGTTTCACCGAAACAAGCTTCACCGAAACAGATTTCCCCGAAACAGATTTAACTAAACAGGTGTCGCCGAAACAGGTTTCACCGAAACAAATTTACCTAAACAGGTGTCGCCGAAACAGGTTTCACCGAAATAAGTGCCGCCGAAAGATATGTCGCCGAAACGGAGTTTTGAGCAGACGTTAACTTACGTGGCAGTCAGAGTACTAGCTGTGCCAGTGAAGCTACTACAGCAGCTAGCAGCTGAAGTAGCATCTATGGTAGCATCTCCAACTCTCGTAGAGTGCTATCAGCACTGATGATGGTAACGGTTAGTCACCGAAACGGTCGGTAGCATGGCTACAACACAATAGCAGCTGAAACGTTTAAGCAGTTACAGACACCGAAACAGTACAAACACCGAAACAGCTACAAACACCGAAACAATTACACACACCGAGATTGTCACAGCCACCGAAACTGTTATGAAGGCCACAACAGTTGCAAACACCCGAAAAAGTTACACACACCGAAACAGTTCCAAACACCGAAATAGTTACAGACACCGAAACAGTACAAACACCGAAACAGTTCCAAACACCGAAACAGTTAAAAACACCGAAACAGTTACAAACACTGAAACAGTTCCAAACACCGAAACAGTTAAAAACACCGAAACAGTTACAAACACCGAAACAGTTACAAACACCGAAACAGTTACAAACACCAAAACAGCCAGTCCTTTAAGTCGGACATTCCCCACAATGTGACAGCGACCAATTCCTCCTGCTCTAATAATACTATCCACTACAAGTCTACAACAATACGGATGACGTCATAAATGTATGCAACATAAAACAATAATTGTTACGTCAGCTAACGTTATGGCATTGCGATAGCTAATTGTGCAAGAATACAACGCCATTAATTGTCGTTTAATTAACTTGCTTCAAACCAAAATAACGCTGTCAAGTCGCAAAGAAATATTTCAGCCAGAAGTGATGTGGAATATCGCCACCACTAAGAGAGTGACATGGGGAATTTCCCCGCGGGAAAACCGCGGTAACCGCGGTAAATCCTGCGGTAATGGGGACAACAATTGCGGTAATGGGGCTTACCCTCGCGGTAATACCGCGGTAACTCCGCGGTAATGGGGAATGAGCCGGCAATACACCAGGGTGATGCTAAGAACTGGAGAACTGATAAGAAGATTTTTATTTCCTGAAGCCTAGGCCTAATAGTCAATAATAGTCAGGACATGGTTAATGCAAACCATCGATAAAATAATAACAGACTAATGCGGTCAGCAATATAAATAGCTTTGTAAGCTAAAAATTCTATTTTTTAAATTTGAATTGGTGTAAACCTTTTGCGGGGAATTCGATATCGTCCTGCGGGATGGGGTGGGGATGAGGAGAAAACCTGCGTGATGTGGCGGGGATGGGGACAAACTATGTGGGGATGGGGAAGACTTTCTAGTTGCGGGGCGGGAATGGGGACGAAATTGTTTCCCCGCGTCACTCTCTACCACCACTGACTCCACCAGCACCACACAAAGTTACGCCTATGTATCTATGACAAACATTGTGACAGAATCTGTCAACAGTCTTACCTGTATGGCAACGACTCTATGATCAACAGTGCCTACGCGATTGTATAATCTTACACCGAAAGCAGTAAGTATCTTAGTACCGTAAGGCGAGTATACTAGTACGCTAATCAGTACGCCAGTACTCAGCTGCGTACTGACCTCTATTATCCTTCCAGGTGTCCTTCCTCGCGACCAGATGGCGCTGCTATCTGCGATAAGCCAAAAAATACGCACGAGAGATGAAAGACAGCGAAGCCGACCATTAAGGAATCTTTTATTTCCCTCTCCTGTCTTAGCAGACGAAGAAATGCCGCCTATATTGTCCGCACGTGATACGAGCAGCGTCGTCTACTGACCAGGCCGGTCAAGCGCTTGACCAGCGGTGAGTCCACCAGCCGGTAGATGGAGCCAGACGCAAGCACGCGCGAGGCCGTAATCTATACGATATCTGTGCTCTGTGCTATGGACGGCCGTAGGTGCCTTTATTATCCGCGCGTATCGCGGTATTTCGCTGTCCGGTGGTGGAAGAATGGCGGACGGAGGGGAGTACACGGAATGCTGTTGACCAGCATGTGGATGCGAAGTGGGTCACGTGACACGCGGACGATCAGCGCTGCGTGCGATGCCAAATGGAAACACTAGTCGTGGTAAAAAATTTAGAGAGCGAGAGAGAGGGAGAGTGTAGAGAGGAGCAGAGAGAGAGAGAGAGAGAGAGAGAGAGAGAGAGAGAGAGAGAGAGAGAGAGAGAGAGAGAGAGAGAGAGAGAGACAGACAGACAGACAGACAGACAGACAGACACACACAGAGACAGAGACAGAGACAGAGACAGAGAGACAAGCAAAGGGAGACAGCGAGACAGAGAGACACAGACAGACAGACAGAGATTTCGTGCGTGGTCAATTGCCGGACTTCCTTGCATTTCTCTTGCTGGTTCTTGTACATCAGAGCAAAGGTTTCTGTCTCAAAGGGAACTGCACAGCTTCAGGCTGGAAATGCTTTAAGACCTCAGTTTTAGGTAGTATATATTACGGATTACGCAGGAAGACAGACACACAGACGGAGGGACAGACAGACAAACAGATTGACAGGAAGAGATGGGCATAGATAGATAGATAGATATATAGATAGATAGATAGATAGATGGCTGGATGCTGGATGGCTGGCTGGATGGATGGATGAAAGATAGATAGATAGATAGATCAGATAGATAGAAGATAGATAGACAGAAGACAGACAGACAGAAGACAGAGAGACAGACAGACAGACGGACAGACGGACAGACAGACAGACAGACAGACAGACAGACAGACAGATAGATAGACAGACAGCTAGACAGACAGACAGACAGACACAGACAGACAGACAGACAGACCAGAATGAGAGAGAGAGAGATTTCATGGCGTGGCCAATTGCAGGACCTACTGTTTGGGCGGCCCACTTATACATCTCGTGTGTGTCGTCCGTCAAATGAACACGCTTCGTGCGCCCTCTATCGTCCGCCGACCGACTGACCCACCGACCCCCTAACGACCGACCAAAACAGAAAACAATCAACACAATCCCATACTACTCCTCCACTCTCTGTCTCTCTGTCTCTTTCTCCGTATCGCTCTTCATGTCTGTTTGTTTTCTTTATCTATCTGTTTATCTATCTATCTACATGTATATTGACCTGATTACGTCTTGTTTTTGCTGTGCCATCGGTTGATGCCTTGTGCATTAGACTCGGGCGCAATAGAAGTTCAAACAAATAATTATTATATCAGTGCAAAATGTGAGGAGCTCAACGAATGTGATTTTTAAAAGATGTCGCTATGCACTTTAAAATTGCCTGCAGTTTATTGTTTTAGACACCTTTAAAACAAATCCAAAATCTGATATAAATGCTGTGACATAGAGTTGCGTTTTAGTCATGTGTTTCTATGCATAAGTTAAGACTTGTCTGTTTCATAGTGCTTATAATCACCATAGGCTGATAGGCTGATTTTCTGGATATTGATCTTTTTAAACCTTGGTTTTGATGCGCCATCGGTTGATGCCGTACACATAGAAGTTCTCATTTACTTACTAGATGATGTTTCATAATGTATCCGCGGCTTAGATTCGAATTTCTGTGACTGCACACGTTAGCAATTTTCATAATACTAACAATGATGTATAATTATTTGCATGTTTCTATACATCCACCCATACATACATGTATGTAAGTATGTATGTATGTAGGTTTGTATGTATGTATGTGCTTATGTAGGTATGATGTATGTATGTATTTATGTATGCAAGCATGCGTGTATGTACATGGCCTTATATACATATATGTATATTCATTCATTCAAAAATTTATATAGCACTCCTTCAAGGTAACTACTCAGAAGAGCTCCCATCTCCAGCCTGGGCAAAAAGGTAAGTTTTCAAATGGCCGCAAAAAGTATCAGTACATGATCTAGGGAACAGGCTAGCCCCCGATGGTCCGATGGAGACTATTCCAAACCATAGGGCCTACCAGAGAATGCGCGGTTATTATATTTATATAATATAAATATATATATAGTATATATTATATTTATTTAAAAGGTGCCTTTTTGAACCCAACAAAGGCACAAGGTTTTTGTCCACATATTAATAAAAGGACGTCCATATAGTGAATTCCTTATTCATCTAACCAAACGTGGACGGCTGTACACCGTAAAAGACGAACGATGACGACGAAAACCTAAGAAGCACAATGGACCGAGAGCAGAGAATGGACGACTACACGGTGGGCAGAAAAAGACAGAGGTCTTCCTAGAAACAATTAATTACTACTGGGTTTCACAATGCTTTTTTAAACCAGAGGTTTTTGTATCGCGATATAATATCGCCATAACTGAGTATCGCCGATAAATTTTTCATTATCGCAGCGAGTTTCGCTATAGTTTTATTTTTTTATCGCATGTGTTATGCAGATACTTTTAGACTATAAATAACCGATACTCGATACCAATTCTTTTTTCCATTATAGGCCTATATGGTTTCTCATACGATTTAACTTAATAAGCTGTGATTAAGAAAACATGAGATATAAATCATTACGCCTCGAAAATTGCCTCTCGTCCAATATATGGTCTTTGCTACGAGCGCAAGGAATCTACAAGGATTTAAAATCTTTGGAATCGCTTCTGAACGGTTCACTCCAGTGTGACCACTCCTTGGGGATTTGGCATAGCAATCTTGGGATTTTTTCTAAGGTCTACAGACCTGTTTTTACCGTACTTTTCAACAGTGACAACGAATCAGATTAGAAAAAAACTCGCTCAGAAAGACGTTTGTTATTATTGTAACTTGTAAACATTGTAATTTGTTAATTCAATGTCATGCCCCGGTTTTTTCTTTGCCAGTCCTTAGCTAGGCATTTTTTGAATAATTGTGATTGCTAAAACGCATTTCATATTTTCATCACAACTTTTTTCATTTCAGTAACTTGGGATTTTTGCTACACTTTTGGCCAATCTTGGGATTTACCTGGCAAGCGCTTGGGAATTTGGAAAATGGAGAGTGGTCGCACTGGTTCACTCTACTAGAGTCGCTTTACAAATGCTTATATACAATACAATACAGTTAAGGAATTTAAAGGGAGCATCGTAATCTCGAGATTTCTAGAGCGCACAAAAAGCCGAGTCGCGGGAACCAGCTTATTGAATAAGCCTTATTCACGGGCGCTCAGTCAAAACAAAATCGACAGGCAGGCAGGGTCAAATTGGTTCCAGGCAGGGGTGGACTGGGGAGTTCAAGCGGCCCGGGAAAAAAACAAAAAGCGGCCCTAACTTCATGACTTTTATTTTCTTTGTGCATTTTTTCATGCCCGAGGGCCAGTGACCTCCAAAGTCATGGGTCACTTTACAAATTACATTATGCAATAACAAAAAACGATAAATCGCATATATAATTTATAATTATATATAAAATATTAAGAATGCGTCAACTCAAGTTATAAATCAATTTATTCGGACTCACTGTGATGGTATTATTGCTGTTTAATAATAATATTTCCAAGAAATTTCCATGATCGATTGTATCGTCGTTTAATGTATATGCAGCATCATTTTTTGACCGATAACTGAGACCACGTTTTCCAATCATTTTCAGAATCTCAATTACTCTTTCCAGCACTTGTCTCTTTTCTTGAACTTCTTGGTACCTTCGTTTACTTTGCTGAGAGAATAAAATGCTATCAATGTCTCTTCCACTTACAGACATTAAATGAGCTTCCACACACTTCTCGTGATATTTGCTGTTTTCATGTTCCTCTATTCTTTGATGCACATGTTTCCAGGAATTCATTCCCGTTGTGAATGAGTTCATATCGTCAGTCTTGCCATATGCTAAGCATACTGTGCAAAACAATGCTTTAGATTCTTTACAGTATGACACCCAATTCCTATTGATACCATTGCTTCTGAAAAATACCCGATACGCATTTGTAAATGGTAGATCAGTTTCACTCACACTAGGTTGTATTGGGTGAAATTTAAAAAACGATTGTAAAGTATTCTGTCGAGGACGTTTGAAATAGTAACTGGTGTTTTTATCATCGATAACTGAAGTTTCTGTCACTTCTTCTGAACTATCATTCTCGGCATTTAGATCTGCCACTGCCAGCGTTGTGTTGTCAGTTAACTCCGACGGCTCCGTAACATTTTCTAAATGTAAGGTGGGAATAAAGTTTGTTGGCACGACTGATTGGACCGAATGCTGATTGTTTTCATCGTTTCGATTTGTGTCGGGTTGTTTACTTGCAGAAGGTGTTTGTTGAGAGCTGGTGTCTTCAGTTTGAATTGGAGTGGCTTTAAATAAATCGACTAGATTTCGGCATTTAGCTCCATCTTTACCAAGAATCTTTAGTTTCTTATCTCTTACTTTCTCCGCACCACCTTTACATTTACGTTTCGGATTTATATCACTCATAACCGTAACATATCTTATTTAATTAATATTACTTATTACTAACTAACAAATTTAAAAGAAATTTTATCAAAACAAACTCAGTGGAAGACGCCGGAAGTAGAATGGAAGATGTAAATTCTTATCTAACATGGCGGCCGCTGGCTGTACGGAGCACTGTAGGTAAGTAAGTATGCATTGCTCTTTTTCAGTTAATTTACAAACCGGTTAACCGAAACTAAAAACCGGTTAACCGATGCCGCAATTTTTTGTAAAAAACCTGTATCATCTGTACTAAATTGATTAAATTATTATATCACCGGTCCTGGCGGCCCACCGGGAATCTTCCCGGTGTCCCGGCGGCCCAGTCCACCCCTGGTTCCAGGTCCATAGATCCAAAGGGGTCAAGCAGACAATTACGTTCTTTTTGTGATGGGCGTTAAAAAGTGGGTATCTTGTTAATTTGAGTGCATTAATTCTCACTTCGCATCGTCGAAATTGTTTGCGATGTTAGTTGATATTGAAAATGAAGTAGCCTATATAAGCCTGCGGAAGTGAATAATGCCGATGCGACGCCAGTGCAGAGTGATCGAATAGCTCTGCCTGAAGGCTTCTTCAACTGCATTGGCCCAAGCTATTCCATAGAAAATTCGGTGCATTACTGATTGATACTGTTTGAGCGTATTTCATGACAATAAACGTAGACTTAGGGCCTACTAATCGATAACTATTGGTATTGTTATTGCACTACTGTTTTAAAATAGTATTGGTATTTCCAATATACATGTAGGCCTAGGCCTAGGCCAACTTATTAGGAAGTTTCGGCATTAGTAATGAAAATACTTTTTTCCAGTATTGTTTACAGCCAACGATACGACATGATACCAGGAATTACTGTGTTAAGAGCGTAGGCCTAACTAACCAATTATCTAAAAAAAACTGACTAACAAATTATTTATTTATTTGTTTATTTATTTATTTGTAATGAGTTTATTAAGCATCAATCGATGGCGCTGACCATTTGTGAGTGAAGGACTGGCTAATAAAGGTAACCCACACGTATACATTTTCTGAATGTACGTATGCAGCAAGGAATTTATTTAGCGCATGTCGAACCTCTCCAAAGAACCTCTTCAGTACATTTCACGACACGTATGTGTCTGAACACTTATATAGCGCGTTTCAGAACCTCACAAAAGTCACAAAGGCTCAATAACAAGGCTTCTACATACCCGCCTAAGCAGCTGCCAAACCCGCCTTATCTAGCTGTAGCAGAGCTGCGGTAGACACGGTGCAGTTTAAATAGAGGAGGATTCTTTTTCTACGCTAATCCATCTAATCCTAATTCCTACCACAATCCATCCGATTCTCCGCCTTCAAAGCTTTCTCGTCTTCAACGAAACCCTCCCTAGCAGCTGCTCTGTCTCCTCTCTCTTTGGTCTCTATGGCAACCGGACTCGGACCTCCACTAGACATCGATCTCTGATATAACGCAGCGCTCGTGAATAAGCTGGTGCCCTGTGCTTGGGGCGCAGGTGGAGCAGAAATCTATGAACCAATTCTCTGCAATAGCGGGATTTGAACACCGACCTCTCGATTCAGAGTCCAGCACGCTAACCAGTAAACTATATCGCCATTACTATAATTGCTTGCATACATTTATATACAAAAGCCTATCTATTTATAATCAGCTCTGAGTGTGCGCTAATCGCCCGCGGAGAGTCTTAGTGCAATGGTTTCACTATTCGACCCACGCAGCTGTAGCCATGAGCAACCAAATGCTAGGTAGTAATCATCTTTATGGCCCACAGTATACGAACATACTTACGTACTTACAGGACGAACCTATTGGCAACACGACAATTATTACATGGCGCGCAATGTGTTGGCACAATCCTTCGCCCATTCAATATGACAGCGTTGATAAGTTGATTGAGCTTTGCGGAAAAGGCTTTGAAAGCGCCGTCATATATATGGGTGCGCACACACACACGCACACGCACACACATACACACACAAGCACGCAGCACGCACAAACACATAAAGCGCCCGCACAATCGCACGCATACATACATACGTACACACACAGACACACCCATACACACACAGACACACAAAACGCACAAAATCGTTGACATGCACGCCCACACATACACACAC